>APFE030783362.1:174389-250879 GCA_000404065.3 Pinus taeda
TTACTTTTAATCAAAATACCAACTTTGGTAGATTGAATATAATATAAAATATTTTTGTAATTCATTGTTGCATTGTGGATATTCTAAACAAATGAATTCTTCATAATTAAAACATATAATCAAACAAACATAGAAATGACTCATAACTTCATGTAATATCATATGGAAGTCAAAATATTTATTTCAAGTTACCATGCAAACCTCATTTACATAAAATTTCTTAGACATTTATTCAAAATCACTCATAGGTTCTAACATACCATCAGAATCTACAACTTTAAATGAATGACTGGATGCAGATGAAGATGGCCCATATTCTTCTCTTTCATCAACTAGTGCCCCATCTGAGTCAACATGCATGCCCACAATTTCAGGTTTCAAAAGTCTTCTAGACCTAGACTAGGTTCAATAGATTCCTATCTCAACACTATTTCTTCTGGTAGCAACTTCTTCAAAATCTCTATGGTCTTGAAGTGAAGAGTTCCTCTCTTTGTTAAATTGAATTTATAAACAATTATGTCAACATCCTCCAATTTTAAGAGGTCTGTGTGGTGACAATTTATATTTGTACCCTTTCTCTTTTACTTTCTACCAATTTGTTTATCAACTACCATCTCTGGTTTGTACACACCATTTAATGGGTGGGTATTTGTGGCATACCAATGTACTTCAATAACTCTAATATCTTCATTTTCTTTAATGACATTTATAACCTTGAAAATCCAGAATGGATAGCCATGTGGATCTCCATTTGCTAGCATTGCTATCATGCAACCCTCCTTAACATCCTACACAGAACCCCTGTAAAGGTCTTCCATGGCTTCACATTGTGCACTTGATCTTCTAGAACCAATATAGATTTCTCTTTCCTCTACCCGTGGAGAATTAATAATACCTTGAGATTATTGTTGTTCAACAATGTGTCTTTCCTCATGTTAATTTGACATCTTTTGTGGACAAATAAATGGAGTCTTCAAAAGTATACCTTCATTTCTTGATCTTGAAATGATATCACTTTGATTTTTTGAAAAAAGACTCCACCAAACTAAATCAATAACAAAAAAGTACTCATATATATCTAATAGATCTTTTAATTTCTTCCAAGCATTCAAAATAATTTATCTCTCTCTTACGCCTTCATGCATTATGTAGTTCAACAACTAATTGTAATAACAATATCTTTGATGTAAATATTGGATGATCTAGAATGAACTTCAAAAATGCTAAACCTGGTGATGACCCCCTTTCTGCAACATTTGAATACTTCTTGCCCCATATAAGTGTTTTCCCATCAATTTTTTTGATATGAAATTGATGATGGACGATAATGTCATTAAGTTGTTCAATTCATTTCTCCTCACCATGCGATCCCAAAATAAACCTTCGCATGCTAATAATTTTTTCCAACACATGGAAAATAGGTCCTGGAATGTATGATTTCTTAATACATTCAATTAATGATGGTAGATTCCCAACATCTTTCCTCCTCAATGTTACTAAAAAATGACTAAACATCTGATCAATATGGTCATGAGTGTGTCCAACAAGAAGGAAACCTACCTTTACCTTTTTAAAAATTCCCAATTCAACAAGCATGTTTAGATATCAAAACACAACTTGATTTTTGTTTTCAAGACTTGTGTTGTCTAATTGCAGATAGAAAACTTGAGGAAGATTACCAAACCAATGAGAAACCACATCATGGATTATGGTTATGGTCAGATTTGCATCATTATCAATATTTGGAGCTGTGAAGTAAACCCTTGGAAACATCTTCCCATTAAAGACCATACAACCAACCAAGTGAAACTGAATAAAATTTTCCTCCTAATTTTTTTTTTTTTTTTTTTTTTTTTTTTTGTTTTTTTTTGTTTTTTTTTTTTTATGTGCGGACAAAATGTGTAAAAATTGTTTTATTTTGGTCCATACCATCAATTATCAAACCCAAATATTTATTTGGATTATCATAACACTTCTTTTGATGCTTATACATTTTTTTCCTTTCACTAGTTTGTTGATTGCGATGCTTTTGAAGTGATTTAACAATGGAATTTGCACATAAAATAAAAGAAACATATTAATAAATATTTTTTCATAGTTGATAACTATTCGGCTCAGTTTAAGAAGACCATTTATCTGTATTGGATAATGAAAAGTCTCCTCGGCAAGGCCATGGAGAAAATTTCGATGAGCATGGTGGCAAAGATCTAAGATTTCTCGAACTACAAACAAAATTTTCAGAAGCTGCAATTTCAAATGCAAAAACAAGAAGGATGCCTCGACCGCATTGAGAAACACCTTCCATGTCTGCGAGAGCAGAGATAGCTGCCAGGCTTCAATGCCAAATATTCGGCTCTAGTGAATCTGCCTCTGCTGAGAAGGAATCTTATAATGTTTTCTTACTATTAGTTTTGATCATAACTTATGCGGATAGCTTTTAATTCTCAGTATGCAATTATATATAAGTATAGGAAACTAGAGTATGGTTTTGGACATGAGAATCAAAATTATATAGCTTGGGTAGAAAGACTCATAATTTTTTGCTACTAGATGGCTTATCACGTGGTTAGGTGATCAATTAGGTGATCAACATACTTGGTTTCCCACTGGGCAAGTTGAGGCCACCTAACCTATTTTATGTGGTGTTAATTTTATTATTATTAATGAAAGAGGAGGATCTGCCAAGCATACAAAAAAAATAGTTGATAAGTATCCAATTTTTAAAAATAATGTTATGAAAGCATATCTCTTTCTTCCCCTTGACATTTATCCCTTTTTTATTTATGAGAAGCACACATACTTCAAACCCTGTTGGTGATAAAAAATGCCTTATTTTTAACCTCCATTTTACCCAAACACACTACCTAAGCCCTTTGTTTTACCCTTGGAACCTATTTATTCCTGCACTTCTTCTAACCCTTGCACTTATTCCTGCACTACCTTCATGATTTTCGTTATTAAGGGATATATGAGCTTAATTACCAATTAAAAAGATTAATATCCTATTTGTCTTTGCAACTTACATGTTTTCTTTCCTAAATTATTTTGATAGAGCAAAAGTATTAACCGATGTGTAAAATGGGGTTGGTGCAGGAATATTCTTGTACCGTTTGCGTTCTTGTACTCACGACAGCTGGTAGCATCAACATGGTTCACGGCCAAAGGCCACTATAGTTTGTCCATCCATGCACATTCCTCACCAAAATATCACCAACACTCTGTTGGGCTTGGAGCATGAGGAAAATACGGTATATGGAGGCCAGGGTTTCCACTGAATATCCTTGATTTAGTCTTTTTTTCAAACAATCGAAAGCCCAAGATTATACTTTTTGTTTTGATTTTTGTTGCGGCCATGAGCCAAATGATATGTATTTAATAAGGGTTTCTCGTAGAAATAGGTAGCGATACTCTAGTGAAATTTTGGCTCATACTCTAATTTTTGTGTCACCATAATTCTGGGTTGGATCCAATAATCCACCATGTACATTTACAGTTACTGAGTTTAATATAAGGATCTATGTCAGTTATTCATTCCCTGTTTCAATATTTTATGTGATGGGTTATTTGAGAAATTGATTTTCCAGATCTTGTAATAGAGAAACGAGTTGGTCGGTTAGGGCCTAGCCAACCCAGCTCATTCTCCCTCTTTCATAAGGTGTGTTAGATGTATTTTCGTATGCAAGGTTGGAGCAAGAAGTATTTCATTTATTTTATATAGCTAACATATTTTTGCCTTCTTCATAAATCATGTGACTTGGATCCGAGGTGTGAAGGTGTGGATGTGTTCATTTACTGAATATTATAGTAGCATTTCTTTCCTTTGATGAGTAGTTTTATTTTTGAAAAAGGTGTGTTTCAGTTTACTTGCACAAATGTGTTTTTATTTCTGCAAGTGAGGGTTGCTTCTATCAATGTATTTATTTATGCAAGTGGATTTATTCTCCTTATGCAGTGTGTTTCATTCCTTCGTATGCAAGTGCGTTTTCTTTAACTTGGGGTTAATTTATTTGTATTTTCGTGAGAATTAATGAAATGTTGTCCATATGCTGACGGTGCTGGACCCGCCAACATGTCAAGGGATCTCCCCAGTAAGAAGTCCCAACTAGACCTTAGCCCGTTTGGTGTAGGAGTCTTAGCAGTGGGTCGTACGGTATCTCCTTGACCGCAGTTGCACGGAGAGGTAAGTAAGATGTCCTTGTTGGTAGCAAGGGTGTGACATGTGCAACAAGCCAAGGAAGGTGCATGAATGGTTCTAACAAATGAAAGGTGGTATGAGTGCGCCCCTTGGAAACCTATGTGAACATGCTAGAAAGAAGGTGAACCAACAATCCAAGGTGATGGTTAAGCCAACAACACATTTCAGTAAGATTCATACATACATATATAGAAAGAATCTATACATACAAATGTAAGAAAATATATACATATATCATTAAAGTAAACAAGTTAACTGAAATACAATAACAACATATGCATGAAACATGCTGGCTCTGTTGTATTAAGAAGTGAAAGTTCCAATCATACAATATAACCATGACCAACCACTAGTCCCAATAACGGAACGTTACACTCGCTGTTGTCTGCTCCTCCAAAGAGATGTGCTAGCTCTACACTATGGAGAAACCAAGGTTCATTACAATACTCTCCAAGATTTCTCTAATATAATCCTATGGAAAGCTTGACTAACCAAAATCCCCTACAATGAGTTATGAGGTACCATAAATAGCAAAGGCTGGGGATACCCTTGAGATTCCCCTTTGCGACTGTTCACCTACCCTCATGACTCTTCAACTACTCTATGAGTGTTACATTCAGCTATGGACACTTGAACTTCCACTTTACAAGATGTTACATACAATTTGCACATGTACCCATGTGAGACAAAATAAACTTGAGAAAGCCATGCAAGACATCACCATGACTCGTACAATTGTGGGAAGACCAACTCATCGACATCCTCACAATGGTCGACAGTGGCGAACTGATGCGAAGATTGGTAGTCCGCAATAGTGTCTGTGTACTCTGTGGTGACATCTTTCTAGAAACGAACTCTTTCCTCTGTTGCATACGAGTACACTGATTTGGCTCCTCTATCCAACTCGTTTGATAACATGCGCATCATTTTCTTGAGTGCGTCCACACAAATGACATACTGATGCATAGTGTCTGCACTGATCGTCAATTCTATGTTGGTGGCTATGCACATCATCTCATCAAAGTATGAGTCCAAATCTTGTCAGACTTGACCGTTTGTCTTTGCCTCAATGAGTGTCCCAATAGATGGGATCGCATGTGCATGCACAACAACATCCATGCTTTTGAACACCCATGCACGGGAAGCCTACAAACTAGTGATGAGATGCGGGAGTTCCTCATAGTTCTAGATCTAACTGCAGATAACGCAACAAATTATAGAGATAACCATAAACACATAGATGCAGCGGAAATAATACTTCATTTCATTAATGTAAAATACTTAAATATGCTTACAAACAGAAATGGAAATACACCATCTAGGGTGATGGTAGCTTATCTTTGAGAAGAGATGTGGCGACTACATGCCTCTGAACTGAACTACAATGAGGCTCAAGGGAATTTTTATTATTTAACAATAAGAGAAAACCTTAAACAACCAAAACCCTAACCCGAGGAGATGTAACACCAAGAGTTTATGGGCTCGTTGGGGTGAGTTGGACAACCAACTTCCCGGGGTCGTGACTTGGTCATATTATCTCTGTTTGACGCGCATGATAGCCCATTGGAAAGATCTCCCCGAGGACTACGACAAAAAATCATTGGTAGTAGATTTAAAAAAAAACATCTTTTAGGGCCTCAAAATGGCTCTGGAAGTTTAGGACCCGAAAAACTACTAAAAATAGTAAACTATGCTACAATTAAGGAAACTGAAAAACTGAAAGAAGCAATGGTGGGGGTCCAAGTGAATTGGCAGGTGGCCACCAATATCCACTTGGATCATGTGCGTTCAACTCAACTGCCCTAGGTTTCATCATCTTGGGCAAGGGTAATGAGGCTCCCTTGTATCTCATTTCCATGTTTGCATGAGGTCGAAAACAATATGCAAGTTTGACAAGATACGTGCTCTCCTAGCACAACATTGCTCCCAACTGTTGAGATGGACAACTTCTTTATGCACGGTACCAAATTTGGAATACAACACTTGCATGACTGTCTCAAGGGACGATACTTCATCGAGTATCACCTGCTTCAAATATGCTCGGGCGGATGCTATAACTAATTATCCTCCTTACTTGTCCGTCTATAACTCCTTAACCATTCACTCATTCTCTGCTATCAAGAAGTGAACACTCAAGCTAGTGGCTTCGGCATATACTTTGGTCGCATCGGTCAATGTTGCTGGATACTTGTGCACATCGGATATGATCACTCTTTCCTCAAACCGCATAGGATATGTGTGGACATCCAAAGTAGAAACTCTGTGTGATTGCACAACTCTATGTTGTGACTCATCGAATGAAATGTTGTGCATCTCTTCTTTCAGATTATCTCCAAGGATCTCAGTGTCTCCTTGGTCGCTTGGGACCCACTCTATTTCTGGATTCGGTGAAGCCGATGGGTCGACCTCATGGTGGTAAGGCATGAGGTCGATACCTTACTCTAACTTTGGCTTCTCCATCTCTGTATCTATCTGCTCAAGTGCTTGTTCAATCTCTTGAGAGAAGTCCTAATCATGCGGCTGATCACCCTATTTGGTTTGTGCTAGCTACTCGGATGAGTGTACCACCTGTATGGGCGCAGTTTCATATGTCTGTGTATATTTTTCCCCTTGCTATGTCTCTCCCTACTGCACAACTTCTATTCTTTCTGGAGTTTCTCCTTCAACTCTTGCAACTCTTTCATTGTTTCCTCCATCCTCTGTTTATCTCTCTTTATGCAGTCTTCTTGTCGCAATGTCACCTCTTCGCATCTATCTCCAAAGCTGCTTTCTCCACAAGTGGGTATGCTCTAAACTTGCAGCTTTGTTATGCCTCTATGCTATCAACAACATTTCTCTTGCCTTTGTCACACGCAGGTATGTTACCCTCTGCTGCCACTGCTGCTGGTGCCCTCCTAGATGCTGCTTCACGCTGCTTTGCTAACCATTCCACAGCAATGTTGACCTGTTCATTAGGCCTGGAGAAGCTGTGAAAATATCTCCATGGGTCTTCCTCAACCCAATGACATGCCCCGTGGATCAAAGGGAATTGCACTCTCACACAGTGATCCTTTACAAAACAATGTGGGTCGTATGAATTGAAGCTTATGGTGCTGAAATTAAATCTTTTGAACTCTTTTATCTCGCATGATTGAGATTTTGTATCTCGTACAACCCGATCCACAATGGAAGAGTGGGCCAAGGTGCCTTCTTCCTCCAATGCAATCTAGTTGACAATCCTACTGATATGTGGTACGAAACTTCTTGCATGATGAGCTTGTCCATGGAAAACTTTGGCAAAACATGTGGAGGCATCTATGCACTGTACATCCATATGAAGGTGCTAAAAGGTGAGGCATACCAATCCGCTATGTCGATTAGTGCCTCCATTGTTGCTTTCGACATGCAAGGTGGGTCCTTCTCAAATATCATCTTGCACATCGGGGTGACAAAATGGTCTGACAACTGTGTGATGACCCCTCGGAAGATGCATTTGGAAAACAATTTGCAATAAGTGTTCACATAGGTTTTCGCTGATGTTTATGCCCACTTCAAGCTCGAGAACTCCTAATGGGCACAGATCGCATCCAAGATGTATGCGAACATGTAGATTTCTGCTTGTTGACCTTTGGACAGATGTCAAGTTCTTGTTACCTGTTCCTTCAACCTGTGAGACAATATGTCGGACAAGTTGCATGCTTTTCCTTCACTGTCTAGTTGGTCCAATGCAATCACCTAACTATGTGGGAAGGTTTGCGTGCTCTCTTAGCTGTATAAGCGGCATGCAAAGATGACCAAGTATTGATATTCCTTCCGCAGTATCTTCGACTTGTAAATCTGGTTGGGTGTCATCTTGAACTTGGCTAGCTCGTTTACCTAGTTCTTCAAGATATCCCTGGAGTTTGCATTGTTGTTGGGTATGTTGAAGGGTGTCTCCATGGTGATCAATGGCTTCAGAAAGTGGTACATCTGTTGATAGTCCTATGCCCTTAAGGTAGCAATCTCTGTCCCACTGACACTGCTTAACACCATTTTCTCAAGATCAAAGTGCGAGATGATCCAATGTATCATGTCCGCGCATGGAAACGTGGGATACCTGCATGCAATCCGATACAAGCCGGACTTGTGAATGTTCACATAGACTTTGTGGTCTTCAAGATCTTCCCCAAATGTGTTTGAGAATGGAAAATTAATCTCCTACCATTTCAACTTGATGTCTTTGTCTATGATCAACTTGGTCTCTCTGTAAATTGGCAAACTCATAGACACTTGCTCAAATGCTTCTCCAGTGGTGCTTTTGTTGATGTCCTTGGACCTGCTCTCTTGGAGGCCATTGATCTTGAACTGATGAGAGACAGATGAACACTTTCTATATATGGAGACATGGTGACATGCATGGAAAGTAATTTGTTAGTTAAAACCAAAGAAAACTTTAGGACTGACATGCAACATACCTGGGAGACTGTTGGCAAGGATTGCGCGATTTTCACTGGGAGGTTGGGAGACTGACTCCTGGAACTACACAAAAGGAAATCTGGACTGTCGGGAGGCTATTTGATTGCTGGAATTGCATAATGCACAATCCAAACTGGCCTGGTGGGTACTGAGATTGTGTAATGCACAATTTCAGCTAGCAAGTCATGCAAGCCCAAGGATTGCATTGCACAATTTTATGGGCCAGCAGACACTGCCTCTCAGAATTGTGCAAAGCAAGTCTGGAGGACACTGTCTGGCTAGATTTGCACATTTTCTAGGAAGAAGGCAAAGCCTTCTCTCTCAGAAATGCGCAATGCTATCCGGGCAAGGTAGAGTCCAGACCAAGGTTTCCCAGACCTGTCGACGGGCAACTGAAAACATATGAAGATGTGAAAGCATGGTGAAACTGAGTGTAAGTAGGAGAAAATGTTGCTGAATTGGCGGTCGTTCATGCAAAATAGTGTCATGCATGCGACAACAATGAGATGCAAATGAAAATTGAAATAGTTCTTGTATAGGCTAGCATTCATGCAAACGATAGCAAGGGTTCACATAAATCAAGCAGACAACACTCACACAAGACAAACACAAAAAGCGATAGAAATGATGCAAAATACAAGCAAAGCAGACTTACTAGGAAATAACTGAGCTGGATGTGTTGAAGACTCCTAGATGTGTTGTGGGATATCAGAGCTCCAAGATCGATGTAAAGAATGAGCTCTGAAGCAATGAATAAATAAGTTTGAGGCTTATGACACGCATGCCATAAATTTGGGAAAAAGCGATACTTGGAGGGAAGTTTCTAAAGCGATCTTTGCATGTAACCTCTAGCTGCTAAAAGTAGATCCCTAAAATCTAGGGATGCTTTTGCATGTTGCTTTTCTCTATTTCAGGAAAAAGAAGCCCATGCATGCAAATCAAGTTTGTTGGGTCCCGGGTGGAACCAATCAACCTGAAGGCACATGCAACAACCTGCTCCACTGAGAGAGGAATTTGTGCAATTTCTAGGAGGATTTGGGTTGGCTGTCCCAGAGGGATTGTGCAATTTCTGGGAGGAGCAGGTGACTACTACCCAAAATTGTGCGATTTCTAGGTTGAGCTGTAGCGCTAGGCCAGATTACACAATTTTCCCAAGGAATACTGTCTGACTGCATTACGCAATTTCTGAGCCCAGTAGGCTACCTAATAGATTTGCGCAATTTCTAGAGGGAAGGCTGGTTCCCCTCTAAGATTGCACAATTTTTTGAGGGATCTTCTTAGCCAACAACTAACTTAAGTCCAGAATGGTATCCTTTGAGGGGAGTGAAACAAACTGACATGCACAGGTTGGAAAGCCACTGAAAAACCAATGAAGCCTATGTACTTGATAGTGCAAGACATGCTGCTAAGGATGGTTGGTAAGGAGGCTCCAAAAAAAAGCTAAGGAAAATTTTGGAGAGTGGTTGTAGCCTCTACAACACTTGGCGACACACTGGTAGAAATCCAACTCTCTGAATGGACATTGTTCGTGAAAAACAAGTCTAACACCTCTGGAAGTATTGTTCAGTTCTCTGTTCATCTTGGTTTCCACACTTGCTTGATTGTAAGATGTAGTATCTGCCAAGCTCTTGGTCGATTGACACACATTCCAAGACAAGCCAACACATTTGTTTCGATTGGGGATGAGGGGTATGTTGGTGCACAAGCCATGTGGTCGTCAGAGTTTTAGTTTCAGCTCTATTGTTGCTCCGCTACTAGTAGGCCTAGACAATACCATGACGTAGTCACGCAGGAACATAAGTGTCCCTCCACTACTAGCGAACCTGGTTATTACCCTAACGGAGTTACTTGCATCACCCCTTTGCATAGGAATCCTTTCACTTCTTTCACCTAAGTTATTCATTTTTCATTTTTTCAAAATTTTTCACATTTCAATTTTTCATTTTTCATTTTCGTAACTGTGCATGGCACTTATTCATTTCAGAGGCAGAAGAGGGATCCCGACCTATTGAGAGCATAAGAGGTTGTTCATTTAGATAAGTAGTTTATATATACCTCTGACATGCTTGTTAAGGTTTTCCCCCTCACCTTACTCTACTTGAATGAGTTGACAAGGATTAACCCAAAAACAACTGACTAGAGTAGGTGATACTAGTTAGCGTGAAAGTGTTGTGTTTTCACCAAGGTTCACTTCGAACAATACATATTTTCCATTTATGTGTCACAGAATGAAGACAAAAAGTTCTTCACATAGAGGTAGGACGAAAAATAACTAAGTATCAATAACTGTGCAAGTTCTCTTGTACTTTACGTAGCTTGTTTCAAGAGTCGCACATGGTTTCATGCGAAACTAATCTATGAACATAAACAAGCAAACAAACACAAAACAAAGCAAACACATAAGTAAATGCGTAAGCAAAGCGAATAAGCAAATAAGCAGGCAAACAAACAAACATATAAAGTAAGAAGCAAATATGCATGCAAGCAAACAAACCAAAAGCAAACACTACTCCTACTCCTAAGCTAACGTTGCATGGGTTTGCTCACATGAAGTGAGACTTCAAATGTAGCTACCGCACATTGATCGACCCATGTTGGTGAAGGCATGGTTCATGAACAACACAATTGTGTGAACCAGTAAACATGAAAGATATAACAATGAAGATAGACACACTCCAAGTTTAGATGCGTCCATAGAACATAAGTGAGTGCAAGTGCATGACATGCAATCCGTGGACTTACCATGATTTTGTGTGACCTTGCGTGCAACTGTTAAGTATACACATACTCTTGACTGTGACATGAAAGCAAATGAAAGAAGCAAAGACAATTTGTGTCATGCACGTGTGCTTGTTATGTAAGATTCCTCCAATGCATGAGCAATGGGATTGTGTAGCTCGAGGGGAGGAAGGATAATCTATGTGTGAGATTGATATTCAGTGCATACAGATGAGTGATGAGGAGCCTCGGGTGTTTCAACAATTTCCTGATCAAAAGTGAAACCAACCTCAAGACAGTGAGAGCCTGACATAACCATCAACTCGGGTTGAAGTGCCTCGATTGTCTATGGGGTTTCGACTTCATCGAAAGATAGATCATCATAAACAGGTGGCTTGGAAAAATCAATTGTGGTAGGATTATCATCGTGATAAAAAAACAGGGGTAAATAGATCACAACAACTATGATCAACAAAATCAATAATTTCATCGACATCCTCATGATTTGATGAATCAAACAGAAGCGGGAAAATTCACCCTCTGCGTTTTCGGAAAAGATAGATGAAAAATAAAGTGGATTTTCAAAGAATAATTTATCCTCTCTATTGTTGGATGATGAACTGACATCCAGTGTGTTCTACGAATCATCAACAATGGGTGCATCTGTAGACAGAGATACACAAGTGAAATCAAGGATGGAAAAATCACCAAAGATGCCAGGAAAACACGTAGGAGGCTCGGCCAGAAGGGAGTCATCCTTCGCCAAGGGTTGATGCTCAAGCTCCCAATCATACTCTCCATGAATGACAATGTAGGTTGGTTGTGCAACACTAACTTCGTCGATAACTTGATCCTCATTCACAACAGGGGTAGAGTCGGGAATGGAAGAACACAAGACAGTGCAATCTGAAGGATCAACAGAACACGAAGGCGGAGGTTGAGGTAAGACATGCGTGTGACAACCCATGGGATTCACAACCAAATGTACATGAAAATTGAGAGAAGTGATGTTGGGAGGATGTGACAGTTGAACAAATGTGTGTGCATGTTCTC
Source organism: Pinus taeda (assembly GCA_000404065.3). Classification (NCBI taxonomy): domain Eukaryota; kingdom Viridiplantae; phylum Streptophyta; class Pinopsida; order Pinales; family Pinaceae; genus Pinus; species Pinus taeda. The sequence goes on from APFE030783362.1 coordinate 186,790, forward strand.
CCACATCACTCTGCAGTGGTGGAGATATTTGACGAGGGGAAGAAGGACAGTCACTTGTGATAGCGACTGTATCCATTTGTGATTGTACAACTCCATCATTGAAGTATGTTGAGTGGGGATTGGGCTTGAAATTTTTCTTAGGATTAATAGATTTGGTAAGACAATATTCAAATCTATCCATGAGATACTTGAATTTCATTTGATTTTTCGAAGCTTTAAACTACAACACATGGAATCGGTCCCAAAAATCCATAGGTGATTCTTGCGGGGTATTCCGTTGTTTTAACAGTTTTTTGTCAAGAGGTTCTAGATCAAAATGATGGAAAGTAGATTCAATGAGATCACATAACTTCTCAAGTGAGTGCATGCTGTCAGGTGGCAGACTCCAACACCACTATTGAGGGGACTCGCGAAGTGTGTATGCAAGAAGAAGACTAGCCTCTTCATCAGATCCTTCATCTGCATTGTATAGCATTGTAAAGAAGTCTTGTAAGTACGCAGGCCAGGCCACTTCGCCTTCACCATCATATGTGAATTTGGACGAGAGATCAGAAAACTCCCTTGTTATGTCAAGAGGTTTGGCATGCAAAAAACATCGTTGAGGGATGAGTGTTACAATATCCATGATAGATATGCAAAGATTCAAAATTGGATGAGAGGACACAACTTGTCATCTAGCCCTCCTTCTAGCGCCAGAAATTTTGATGGTGTTGGACCCGCCAACATGTCAGGGGATCTCCCTGGTAAGAAGTCCCAACTAGACCTCAGACCATTTGGTGTAGGAGTCCCAAAAGTGAGTTGTACGATATCGCCTTGATCGCGGTAATATGTCCCTGTTGGTAGTAAGGGTGTGACATGCGCAACAATCCAAGGAAGGTACATGAATGATTCTGACACATGAAAGGTGGTATGAGTACGCCCCTTGGAAACATGTGTGAACACGCATCTTGGAAGAGAACACACGAGAAAATATGCATCACAATCTGGAAAGAAGGTGAACCAAAAATCCAAAGTGATGGTTAAACCAACAAAAATTTTTAGTAAGATTCATATATACGTATATAGAAAGAGTCTATACATACATCCGTAAGCAAACATATACATATATCATTAGAGTAAACAAGTTAACTGAAATACAATAACAACATATGCATGAAACGTGCTGGCTCTGTTGTATTAAGAAGTGAAAGTTCCAATCATACAGTACAACCATGACCAACCACTAGTCCTGATAATGAAACGTTACAATCAATGTCGCCTGCTCCTCCAAAGACTAGCTTTGCACTATGGAGAAGCCAAGGCTCGTTACAATACTCTACAAGCTTTCTCTAAGATACTCCTCTTGGAAGCTTGGCTGACCAAAACCCCTACAATGAGTTATGAGGTACTATAAATAGGAAAGGGCGGGGTGACCCTTGACATTCCCCTTTGTGAATGTTCACCTACCCTCATGACTCTTCAACTACTGTATGACTGTTACATTCAACTATCGACACTTGAAATTCCACTTTACAAGATGTTACATACAATCTGCACATGTACCCATGTGAGACAAAATAGGCTTGAGAAAGCCATGCAAGACATCACTATGACTCAGATAACTGTGGGAATACCAACTCTTCGACATCCTCATGATGCTTGACAGTGGCGAACTGATGCCAAGTTTGGTAGTCCGCAATGGTGTCTGTGTACTATGTGGTGAAATCTTTCTAGAAACGAACTCTTGCTTCTATTGCATCTGGGTACACTGATTTGGCTTCTCTGTCGAACTTGTCTAATAACATGTGCATCATTGTCTTGAGTGCAGCCAAACCAGTCACATTATAATGCATAGTGTCTGCACTGATCGCCAAGTCTACACTGGTGGCTATGCACATTAACTTGTCAAAGTATGAGTCCAACTCTTGTCGGACTTGACCCTTTGCCTTTGCCTTGGTGAGTGTCCCAATAGATGGGATTGCATGCTTGTGCACAACAACATCCATGCTTTTGAACACCTGTGTATGGGAACCTGCAAACTAGCAATGAGTTGTGGGAGTTCCTCATAGTTCTAGATCTAACTCTGGATGCGTGCCTTCAACTCAAACACCTCGGGCTTCATCATCTTGGGTAAGTGTAACCAGGCTCCCTTGTATCTCATTGTCCATGTTTTCATGTAGCTGACAATAGTATGCAAGTATTACAAGATACATGCTCTCCTAGCACAATGTTGCTGCCAACCGTTGAGATGGAAAACTGCCTTGTGCACGGTACCAAATCAGGAATACAACGCCCGCATGAATGTCTCAATGGACGATATTTCATCCAGTATCACCTTCTTCAACTCTACTTGGGCAGATGATATAACTATTTCTCCTCCCTACTTGGCTGTCTATAACTCCTTATCCATTCGCTCATTCTCTGCTATCAAGAAGTGAACACTCAAACTAGTGGCTTTGACATATGCTCTGGCAGCATCAGGCAATGCTAATGGATTCTTGCGCACATTGGATATGATCACTTGTTCCTCAAATTGCGCAGGAGATGTGTGGACATCCTGAGTAGACACATTTCGTGATTTCACAACTCTATGTCGTGACTCGTCGAATGAAATGTTGTGCATCTCTTCTTCCAGATTGTTTCTAAGGATCTCAGTGTCTCCTTGGTCACTTGGGACCTGCTCTATTTTTAGATTCAGTGAAGCCGGTGGGTCGACCTCTTGGTGGTAAGGCATGAGGTGGATATCTTGCTGACTCTGGCTACTCCATCTCCGTATCCATATGCTCAAGTTCTCGTTCAATCTCTTGAGCGAAGTCCTAATCCTATGACTTCCCACCTTGTCTGCTTTGTGCCAGTTGCTCGGATGAGTCTATGACTTGTATGGCTGCAGTTTCATTTGTCTGTATATGTTGGCCCCCATGTTGTGTCTATCCCTGTTGCGCTTCCTTCTCCTATCTTTGCAACTTATGTTCTTTTCGGATTTGCTCCTTCAACTCTTGCAACTCCATTGTTTACTCCATCCTTTGTTTATCTCTCTGCCTTTGCACGATCCTGTTATCACGCTGTCACCTCTTCACCTCTATTTCCAGTTCTACTTTCTCCACAAGTGGGTCTACTATGAACTAGTAGCTTTGTTCTTCTTCTACACTATCAACAATATTTCTCTTGCCTTTTTCACGCACAGGTATGTTACCCTTTATTGCTGCTACTACTGGTACTCTCCTAGATGCTGCTTCACTAACCATTCCAAAATGATGTTGTTCGGTTCATTGGGCCTAGAGAAGTTGTGAAAATATCTCCACGGGTCTTCCTTAGCCCAATGACATGCCCCGTGGATCCAAGGGAATTTCACTCTCATGCAGTGAGCCTTTACAAAACAATGTGGGTCGTATGGATTGAAGCTTTTGGTGCCGAAAGTAAATCTTTTGAACTCTTCTATCTCGGCATCCGCATGCTTGAGATTCCGTATCTCCTACAAATCGATCCACAACAGAAGAGTGTGATGCAGGAGCATGAGGCTTGAAGACAAAAGACTTCGAATTTTATTCCAAAAATACAAAAAAAGTTTACAAGCAAAGGAGTGGGATCTTTTAGCTATCACTTTACAAGGCTTTCTAGATAGGATTTGAGCTAGAATTCAGGGTTTTGAATTTTCTTGTAATTAATTCAAGTAATTAAGCTTAGTTGAGATTATTGAGGAGAATATCATGCAGATTAGATGTTATCTAGGATTAGGTAGATTCGATCCATTGATTTAGGATTTGATTGTTGTATGAGCAGATATTTATGTAAGTTTTGAATTAGTAGAAAGGGATTTTTGACAGATTTTGGCTAAGAAGGATTGGAATGTAAAATTGGAATTTCTCTATATCTCTGTGAATACTGTGCATGAATGGTCAAATCCCAGAGGTTTTATTTCCTTCGAAATATTTCTGAGTTTTGTTGATTTTTGTATAATCTTTTGTTGTCACATCTAAACTTCACTCATTGTGTATTTAAATAATTTAGAGACAAACTAAACTTGGCAGAAGTGCTAAGTCTAGTAAGGAAACCTGATAAATTCACGAGAAACCCAGGAAAAGATCTTAATCGTTCGATAGGACAGATCCAACAGATCTAATGGTCATCCCTTGCCAACAAGCATAGAAGTTAATCATAATAGTAGAGCGGTATTCATAGGTGTAAGCAGTATCTCACGTAGTTAAAAGGTGGTAAGTGGTATTCTAAAAATTCATGTGATTACCCTTAGTGGGTGACACGTAGCACAAGAAAACTACTTTTATCGTACGCCCTCGACTTGATATCGTTCATGCAAGAATCCACTCGAAATTATGTGATAATCGTTGGATCAAGTGGGATTTATCGATGGTGGGGTTCAACCAAGCTACTTGGCAAGCTAGTGACATGATAATTGTCGGATTGAGGAATGAGATTGACGACGAAGATTTGATGTGCTAAAGGTTGTGGAGTGGTTGACGCGATAAGGTTATGAATTTTGGTTTTAATCCCTTTTGGTTCCGTGGAAAAATTAAAGTTTTTCCATATATCGGGTAAATTAAACAATTCCATTATTTTAGTAGAATAGCTAAATTTGGAGGTTGATGATTGATACTCCAAAAAAAACACGAGAAGACGTTCCACCCGAACTTGAAGAAATCGTTTCTAGTTTTGAGCGATTATCCTTAACACTTGCAACCAGCCCACCATTAGTGGTATTAGAGCAACTTATTGACACTAAACAGGATCTCAAAGATCAGAAAAAGAAATCCAACATGGTTTTCAGAGTTGGAGGAAGATGTCGTGCTGGTCGGAGAAGAGGAAGACTAGTTGCAAATGCTGAAGTGTTGGAAGCTATGTAATAGATGCAAGCTATATTAGAAGCAGTGGAAATGGGAAATCAAGGAGATGCAGGTGTTGGAGATGTTAGTGAGCCTGAAGTTGAAGTTGCAGAAGAAGAGGAACCTGCAGAAGTTACTCATGAAATGATATTCTTTAAATCAGTGTTGGGATTCACATCTAAACCCAGACTTGAGGGTTCAATTTATACAGGAGGTTTAAACCCTGAGGAGTTGATAGACTGGATTAATGACATGGATAAATTCTTTGATTATGAAGAAATAGAATAAGGAAAGAGAGTGAAATTTGCTGTCACAAAATTAAAAGGACATGCAAAAATTTGGTGGGATGGAGTGTAGGCAGAAAGAAGGAGACTTGGTAAGCAACCAATTAAAAAGTGGAACAGGATGGTCGCAAAGTTGAGAGGTAAGTTTTTACCAAGTTATTATCAACATTCATTATTTAGACAGATGCAAAATCTTAGACAAAGGTCTTTGATAGTGAAAGAATACACAGAAGAATTTTACAAAGTGAGGATAAGAGCTGGACAAATTCAAGATACAGACGAGAAGGTTGCAAGATATATAAATGGTCTTAGAATGGAGATCCAAGATGAGATAAGTGTGTTGTCTCCTAAAAACAGTAGAAGAGGCTTATTAGATGGTATTTAAGGCTAAAGAAAAACTCATGAGGAAGAAATCTGCCAAAAGTAGATGTACTTTCCAAAGAAGAGGAAGATAAGGTGGTAGAGGAAGATCTACAACACCTAGAGATGGAGCTAGAAGCAGCTTGAGTCAACATACACACACAGAAGGTGATGCAAGTGGTAGAAGGATTTTTTTCAAAGGAAGAGGAGGTAGAGGCAGAGGAAGAGAAATCAAATGTTACAAATGTAACAAGCTGGGACACAGAACCTATGAGTGCCCAAAAAACGCAGGGACAAATCAGAGAAATGTAATTGTTGCTCAGACTGAAGAGGAGGCATCAAAGGTGCCAAAAGAAGAACATGTACCAGAGAAAGGGGAATCTTTGGCAGTTAACAAATTTTTATTAAAGCCGACAAAAGAAGTTGTTGAACCAACATAGAGAAAAACTTTGTTCAGGATTTTGTGCAAGATTCAAGGAAAATACTATCAAATGGTAATTGATAGTGGCAACACCGATAATTTGGTCTCTACAGAAGTGGTGGAAAAGTTGAAATTAAAGACAAAGATACATCCAACACCTTACAAGGTGCCATGGCTTCAAAAAGGACATCAATTATTAGTGAATGAACAGTGTGAAGTGGAGTTGCAGTTGGCCAGATACAAAGAGAAGATTCTGTGTGATGTGATGCCTATGGATGTGTGTCACATATTGTTGGGAAGACCTTGGCAGTATGACAGAGGAGCTACGCATGATGGGAAAAAGAACACATACAATTTGGTAATGATGGTATTAATCATACATTTTTGCCTATGGAAGAAGAGGATGCACTAATGAAATTTGATCCAAATACTCTATTATTGAGTGGAAAAGAATACTTGCAGTAGATTGAAGAGAATGAGGTAAATTTTGCATTGATTTGCAAACCCAAGGTAATAATTACTTCCACTAAATTTTTTGATTTTCCAATTAAAATTCAAGAGATGCTGGAAAATTATGGTGATATCATTGTAGATGATTTGTGTAATGAGTTACTACCCATAAGAAAAATAAGTCATCATATAGATTTGATTCCAGGGGCAAATCTGCCAAATAAAGCAGCTTATAGGATGACTCCCACAGAAAATGAAGTAATTAGAAAACATGTTTAGGAATTGTTAGATAAAGGGATGATTAGAGAGAGTTTGAGTCCTTGTGCAGTGCCAACAGTGTTGAGTCCAAAGAAAGAAGGGGGCTGGAGATTGTGCACTGATTCAAGAGCAATCAACAAAATAACAATTAGGTACAAATTTCCTTTACCTAGAATTTAAGATTTGATGGATTGTTTAAGTGGAGAAAGATATTTTACAAAGTTGGATTTAAAAAGTGGGTATAATCAAATAAGGATTAGAGAAGGTGATGAATGGAAAACTGATTCGAAAGCAAATGAAGGATTGTATGAATGGATGGTAATGCCTTTTGGGTTATCAAATGATCCTAGTACATTTATGAGGCTTATGAATGAAGCGTTGAAATAATTTATTGGTAAATTTGTAATAGTATATTTGGATGATATATTAGTTTACAACAGATCTAAAGAGGAATATATGATATATCTAAATTATGTCTTACAGAAGCTGCAATAAGAAAATTTACTGCTAAATTTAAACAAATGTTCATTCATGAAGGAAGAGTTGGTATATTTGGGCTTTGTTGTTTCTGCTGATGGATTAAAGATGGATCTAGAGAAGATAAAGGCAATCATAGAGTGGCCTTCACTGAAAAGTGTTTTTGAGGTAAGAAGTTTTCATGGTCTTGCTAGTTTTTATAGAAAATTCATAAGAAAGTTTAATAAGATCAATGCTTCTATTATTGACACTATAAAGAAGGATAAACAACCATTTAGATGGGCTATTGAAGCAAAAAAGAACTTCCAGCTGTTGAAAAGAAAGATCATTGAAAAACATATTTTAATTTTGCCTGATTTTATTAAACCTTTTCAAGTGAAATGTGATGCTAGTGGAGAAGCTATTGGCGTTGTTTTAAGTCAAGAGGACAGACCTGTAGCTTATTTCAGTGAAAAAATGAATGAATCAAAGAAGAAATATTCTTCTTATGATAAGGAATTTTATGCAGTTGTATAGTCATTGAAGAAGTGGAGACATTACTTGATGTCTAAGGAGTTTATACTTTATTCAGACAATCATGCATTATAGTACATTATGCAACAACCAAAGCTTAGTTAGAAACATGCAAAATGGGTAGAGTATCTTCAAAGTTTTAATTTTGTATTAAAACATATAAATTCCCAGTTAAACAAAGTAGTAGATGCCTTAAGCAGAAAAAGTATCCTAGTTCAGGAAATTTAAATTCAAGTGTTGGGTTTTGATTTTCTTAACGAATTATATGAGAAATATTTAGATTTTAAAGAGGCATTTAAAGCTTGTAAAAATCCTATTTTGTTAGACAAAAGTAAGTGGTTGGATTTTTTCTTGCAAGAAGGATTGTTGTTTAAAAGAAATTAGCTGTGCATACCAATTTTCTCTATGAGGGAGAATTTAATCAAGGAGAAACATAGTGGTGACTTGGAGGACATTTTGGAGCAGACAAGACTTATGAATAGTTGAATCAGTTCTATTTCTAGCCGAAGATGAGATATGAAGTGGAGAAGTATGTAAAAAATTGTAAAGTCTATCAGTATGCAAAGGGAAGGAGCCAAAACACAGGTTTGTATGTTCCATTACCTATTCCAGATGGACCTTGGGATATGGTAAGTATGGATTTTCTTTTGGGTTTACCAAAAACTCAAAAAGGAAATGATTCAATTTATGTTGTGGTTGACATATTTTCTAAAATGGCACATTTTATTACATGTTATAAAACCAGTGATGCTACTCACGTTGCTAATCTGTTTTTTAAGGAGATTATAAGGTTGCATGGGTTACCTAAGAGCATTGTTTTAGACAGAGACACCGGATTTGTTGGTCATTTCTAGAGGATGAGTTTCAGTTCAGCTTATGATCCTAAGACTGATGGATAGATTGAAGTTGTAGACAGAAGCTTGGGAAATCTTCTGAGGAGTCTTGCAGGTGAACATCCAGAACAGTGGGATCAAATTTTGGCACAGGCTGAAAATGTTTATAACGATTCTCCTAACAAGAGTATAGGGTAGAGTCCATTCCATATAGTTTATGGAATGTACCCAAGAGGAGTGTTTTAATTAAGAGACTTGGGAAATGCCCAAATGAGAAGTGCTAAAGGAGAATATTTTGCTTCAGAAATTCAAGCAATACATGAACAAGTAAAACAACAATTATAGGATAGCAACATAAAGTACAAGAACATAGCAGATTTGAAGAAGAGAGAAGTTAATTTTGAGGTTGGAGATTTGGTTTTAGCACACCTAAGGAAGGAAAGATTTCCAAAAAGGGAGTATAACAAGTTAAAATTTAAGAATATTGGACCATGTAGAGTCTTGAGGAAATTTTCTGCAAATGCATATGAAATTGAATTATCCCCTGACATTGGAATATCTCCAATTTTCAATGTTGCTAATTTGTACAAGTATGAAAATAGAAATGCAGATGATACAACAAAAGATAAAGAAGAAAAAGAGGTTGATTGGGTAAAACAATTACCTACAACGAAGGCATTGCAGGCAAAAAATATTTTAGATAAGAGATTGTTTAAAAAGACAAGAGGACAAGAGTATTTTTAGTATTTGATCAAGTGGAAGGATCAACCAATTGTTGATGCTACTTGGATGCCAAATGCCATGCTACAGAAGTTGGGTAGTTTTGTAGAAGAGCTCATGGATAGGAGCCCATGAATAATTTTGTCCTCAGGAGTTTGATGCAGGAGCATGAGGCTTGAAGACAAAATACAATGAATTTTGTTCCAAAAATACAAAAAAAGTTTACAAGAAAAGGAGTGGGATCCTTTAACTGTCACTTTACAAAGCTTTCTAGATAGGATTTGAGCTAGAATTCTGGGATTTGAATTAACTTGTAACTAATTCAAGTAATTAAGCTTGGTTGAGATTCTTGAGGAGAATATCATGCATATTAGATGTTATCTAGGATTAGGTAGATTCAATCCATTGATTTAGGATCTGATTGTTGTATGAGCAGGTATTTATGTAAGTTTTGAATTAGTAGAATGGGATTTTTGACAGATTTTGGGTATTTTGGCTGAGAAGGATTGGAATATAAAATTTGGATTTTCTATGTATCTCTATGAGTACAATGCATGAATTATCAAATCCGAAAGGTTTTATTTCCTTTGAAATATTTTTGAGTTTTGTTGAGTTTTGTATAGTCTTGTGTTGTCGCATCTAAATCTTCACTCACTATGTATTTAAATAATTTAGAGACAGACTAAACTTGGTGGAGGTGCTAAGTCTAGTGAGGAAACCTAATAAATTTGCGAGAAACCCAGGAAAAGATCTGAATCATCCGATCAGACAAATCCAACAGATCTAATGGTCATCACGTGCTAACAAGCACAGACGTTAATTAGAATAGTAGAGCAATCTTCATAGGTGTAAGCAGTATCTCGCGTGGTTAGAAGGTGGTAAGTGGTATTCTACAAATTCATGTGATTACCCTTAGCAGGTGACACATAGCATAAGAAAAATACTTTTCTCGCGTGCCCTCGACCTGATATCGGTCGTGCAAGAATCCACGTGAAATTAAACGATAACCGTTGGATCAAGCGGGATTGATTGATGGTGGGGATCAGCCAAGCTACTTGGCGAGTGGGTGACCTGACAACCGTCAGATTGAGGAATGAGATCGACGGTGGAGATTTGATGTGCTAAAGGTTGTGGAGTGGCAAACGCGATAAGGTTATGAATTGGGGTTTTAATCCCTTTTGGTTCTGTGGAAAAATTAAGGTTTTGCCATATATAGGGTAAATTAAATAGTTATACTATTTTAGCAAAATAGCTAAATCTGGTGGTTGATGACTGATACTCCAAAGAAAACCGGAGAAGAAGTTCCACCTGAACTTGAAGAAATCATTTCTAGTTTTGAACGATTATCCTTAACACCTACAACCAGCCCACCAGAGTGGGCCAAGGTGCCTTCTTCTTCTGATGTAATCTAGCTAACAGTCCTACCGAGATGTGGTATGAAACTTCTTGCATGATGAGCATATCCATGGAAAACTTCAGCAAAACATGTGGAGGCTTCTCCGTTTTGTACATTCATATGAAGGTGCCAAAAGGTGAGGCATACCAATCCGTTATGTCGATCAATGGCTCCATTACTGCTTTCGACATGCAAGGTAGATCCTGCTCAAATATCATCTTGTACACTGTGGTGACAAAATGGTTTGACAACTATTTGATGACCCGTCAGAAGCTGTATTCAGAAATAGTCTGCAATAAGTGTTCACAGAGGTTTCCACTGATGTCCATACCCACTTCAAGCACGGGAACTGCTGATGGGCACAAATTGCATACAAGATGTATGCAGACATGTAGATTTCTTCTTGCTGACCTTTGGGTAGCTTTTGAGCTCCTGTTACTTGTTCCTTCAGCCCATGAGCCAATATGTCAGACCAGTTGCATGCTTTGCCTTCACTGCCTAGTTGGTTCAATGTGATCACCCAAATCTGCGGGAACGTCTCCATGCTCTCCTGGCCGTATAAGAAACATGAAATGATGAACAAGTACTAATATTCCTTTCGCAATATCTTTGCCTTGTAAATCTAGTTGCGTGTCATCTTGAACTTGGATGGCTCCTTTACCCAGTGATTTAAGATATCCCTAGAGTTTTCATTGTTGCTGGGTATGCTGAAGGGTGTCTAAATGGTGATCACTGGCTTAAGCAAGTGGTACATTTGCTGATAGTCCTATGCCCTGAAGGTAGCAATCTTTGTCCAACTGACACTGCTTAACACCATCATCTCAGGATCAGTTTGCGAGATGATCCAATGTATCATGTCCACCCATGGAAACGCGGGATACTTGCATGCAATCCGATATAAGCCAGACTTGTGAATGTTCACATAAACTTTACGGTCTTCAAGATCTTCCCCAAATGTGCCTGAGAATGTGTCATTGATCTCTTTCCATTTCAGCTTGATGTCTTTGTGTATGATCGGCTTGGTGTCTTCATAAATTGGCAAACTCATAGACACTCACTCAACTGCTTCTCCAATTGCACTTCTATTAGTGTCCTTGGACCTTGCTCTCTTGGAGGCCATTGATCTTGAAATGCTGAGAGATGAATGAACACCTGCTATATTTGGAGACATGACGACATGCATGGAAAGGAATCTGTTAGTTAAAACCAAAGAAAACTTGAGGATTGACATGTAACATACCCGAGAGACTACTCGCAAGGATTGCACCATTTTCACTGGGAGGTTGGGATACTGACTACCGAAACTACGCAAAAGGAATTCCAGACTGTCGAGAGGCTAGTTGACTATTGGAATTGCGTAATGCACAATCCAAACTAGTCTATTGGGTGCTGAGATTGAGCAATGTTCAATTTCAACTAGCAAGTCATGTATGTCCAGGGATTTCATTGAACAATTTTTGGGCTAACAGACACTGCCTCTCAGAATTGCGCAAAGAAAGTCTAGAGGAAACTGTCTGGCGAAGTTTGTGCATTTTCTTGGAGGAAGGAAGAGCCTTCCCTCTAAAAAATGTGCAATGTTGTCTAGGCAAGGCAGAGTCCAGGCCAAGGTTGCCCAGCCCCGCCAACAAGCAACTAAAAACATGTGAATATGTGAATGCATGGTGAAACTAAGTTTAAGCAAGAGTGAATGATCATGCATGCAAACAATGAATGCAAGATTCAAAAAAAGGGGAAAACATGCATGTGTGTCAAACGAGTCGTCGAATTAGTGATTGTTCGTGCAAAACAGTGCCATGCATGCGACAACAATGAGATGAAAACGAAAACTGAAATGGTGCTTGTACATGCTAACATGCATGAAAATGACAACAAGTGTTCACATAAATCAAGCAGACAACACTTATAGAAGCCAAAACACAAAAAGCGATAGAAATGCTACAAAATATAAGTAAAGCGAACTTACCCAGAAATAACTAAGCTGGATGTGTCGAAGACTCCTAGATGTGTTGTGGGATGTTAGAGCTCCAAGATTGATGTGAAGAATGAGCTCTGAAGTGTTGAATAAATAATTTTGAGGCTTATGACACACATGCCACAAATCTGGGAAAAAGTGACACTTGGAGGGAAGTTTCTAAAACCATCTTTCCATGTAACCTCCAGCTACTACAAATAGATCCCTAAAATCTTAGGATGCTTTTGCATGTTTCTTTTTTCTATTTCGATAAAAGGTAGCCCATGCATGGAAATCAAGTTTGGTGGGTTTCGGGTGGAATCGGTCAACCTGAAGGCACATGCAACAACCTGCTTAATTTGTGCAATTTCTAGGAGGAGCTGGGCTAGTTGTCCTAGAGGGATTGTGCAATTTCTAGGAGGAGCAGGTGACTACTGCCCAGAATTGCACAATTTCTGGGCAGAGCTACAGTGTTGGGCCAGATTGCATAATTTTCCCAAGGAAGGCTATCTGACTGCATTGCGCAATTTCTAGTCCCAACAAATTTGCGTAATTTATGGAGGGAAGGTTGATTCCCCTACATAATTGCACAATTTTATGAGGGAGTTGCTCAGCCAGTAACTAGCTTAAGTCTGGAATGGAAGCCTGTGAGGGAGTGAAGAAAACTAACATGCACAGGCTGGCAAGCCACTAAAAAATTAATGAAGCCTATGTACTTGACAATGCAAGACATGCTGCTAAGGATGTTTCGTAGGGTGGCTCCAAAATGAAGCTAAGGAAAAATTTTGGAGGGTGGTTGTAGCTGCCACAACAACATATTATGAGGATCTATGATTATGCTTATTTTCTTATGGGAATAGTTTAGTGTAGGATTGGAATTTAGTGAAGGAACCTTTAAACTGAAACCTCTATTCGGTAAAAGTACAGATCTGGTTAATATCACGACAGTCGTCTAGGAAAGAAGGGATGCTTTGTATTTAGTGTAACTGATCGTTTTCACATGAAGAAGCTTTCTATTGCAGTAGAGATTTCCTTTGGCTTTTGAAGTACTTTTCACTTTCGAATGAATGATTAGATAAGAAGTCTTTTTAATTATTTCCATGCTCTGTTTTGCCCTGCAAGTTAATTTCTAGTTAGCACACTTTACATTTCATGCAATTGGTTTGCAAGCTAAGTACAAGAATTTTGATTTCTTAGTACAAGAATCTCTGTCTCGGTGTAGGAATTGATACCTAGTATAGGAAGAGAGTACCCTGGTACCTGAACCCATAATTCTTGTATGAAAGCAAAAATACTCAGTGCAAGAACAAAACATACTTCTGGTATAGGAACATCATTTTAGTACAGGAATATAGTTCCAGTACAGGAACTCTATTCCAATACAGGAACGTTGTTGCGGTGCAGGAACGATTATTCGGACCAAGAAGGAAAACTTGTAACAAAGACAAATGCACTTCACAGCCTAATTATTGCTCTGTCTTATGACTGCACTAACATTTAGTCTCAAATATCTGATTTTCTTTCTTTCATTGATGAGGATTGTTTGTGTTGATTTGAAGTTCCTTTCATTGAGTTTTTGAAAAGTATTTTCCTTATGATTCTGATAGCACCCAACATTTTGGCACCGTTTCTGGGGAGGTGTTTAAGGTTGGTAAGAAATTTCTAATTTTTTTCTCTCTACAGTAGGGGTAAGTCCGCTATTATTTTTTCTGCAGTGTGCTTCTATTGCTTGAAGGATTTCTTCGTGTTGATTTTTTTAATTTTGCATCATTTGATTTGAATTTTTTTTTCTTTTGTGTAATGTAAAAAAAAATAAGTTTTGTATTCTTTTGGTTAATTATTTTAATATGAATTCCTAAAAAGGGTAGGGGTCTGAAGCCCAATAAGGGCCAAAGAAACACTGATAAATTTGAATATTTTTCTCATTTTGGGCCTTCTTTTGTAGGTAGAAAGTCCAAATAGACATAGAATCACCACGCAGGAATTGTCCACTTGGATTTTGGAAGCAGTAGTTTGGGTGTGACACAACCCAAAAAGGGGAAGAAGGAAACTAGTGGTGATCAATATATTAATTTAAACCATAGTCAACCTTTTGATTTTGTTAGGAGTGGTTCAATTGGAGGTACAAAAATGGCAGAAAATGAGGACCATGCTGAAGGGACTGGTGAGAATCAGGTAAATGAGGAACAATCCACCTTTGGGTTTCCAATCGTGAATTTAGGAATTGTTGCACAAATGAATAATATTCCACCATCAACTCTTCCTCATTTCCATGATAAGATACATGAGGATATAAATTATTTTCTGTTTGAATTTGATATATTATGCAGAACCTATGATTACTCTATAGATGCCCAGAAATTAAAATTATTTCCTGCAACTCTTAAGGATTTAGCCTTATGTAGGTTCATCTGATTGGGATGAGATACTATAAATTCTTGGGACCAAATGAAGAGAGTATTTTTAACAAAATATTAGGAATATTTTAAAACTAGAGAAATGCAGGACGAGATCTTCACTATTGTGCAAGGTGATGATGAGACCTTGGAAGATTATTTAGAGAGGTTTCTATATTTCCTTCAAAGGTCAAAACATAAATCTGACATAAGTACTATTAGAACCTTGTTCTTACTTGGGTTTACTAAAGATTCTAGACATAATCTAAATTTGTTAGGACAAGGGGATATTGTTCAAAAAGATTTTGACCAAATTTGTGACTTGTGCAGGAAGTTCTCACAGAATCAATCTAGATCTGGTAGAGGAAGTCAAAGTAAAAATAATAAACTTGGATCTACAAATGCTATGATCATTGGTTTGGAAAATAAAATGGACAACATGAAAATTGAAATTATGAGTACAATTACCAAATAGATAGATTCTTTGAAATTTCAACAGAATTTGGTAGAAGAATAAGATTTATTTTCTATTTATTGTCCAAAGTGTAGGAAAAAACATCTTTTAAGAGAATGTCCTGTTGATGTTAAATGTGCTAATAAATGTGTAATTTGTGTAGGAAAATATGCTACTGAGGAATGCCCCTCTATACCAAGATTGAAAGCAGCATTCGAAGGAGAGAAATCTGAACCTGAGCCATTGCATGCCATGGGAGCACAAAGAAATTGGCCTAAGGTAGCTATAGGTATGGTTCCTGGACCTCCACCACATTCTTATGGTTATAACACAACACCATATTCCTATCATAATGCAAATCACTCTCAACCTTGGCAGCATGGGAATCACTTTCAATATGGACAGCCTCCTCAACCTTGACAACAAGGATGGAGGGGGTCAAATCACTCTCACTATTCCTATCCTGCACCTATGCAATCATATCCTATTTCATATACACCTTATCCCATGTCATAACCATCTTTACCCTCCTCACCTCAGAAAAGTCAACCAATGCCATCATTACCTTTATCACCACCCTTTCGACCACCCCAACTACCTACTCAATCAGTATTGAATCCTAATACTAAGGAGATACAATTTATTCATTCCATTGGACCACTTCCTTCTCCCATTTATCAGACCTTTCCGATTGGGATCCATGAGATTCAATTGAGATTGAGAAGGGTAGTAAAACTAGAAAAACAAAAGCAGTCCACGGTGATTATCGAGGATAGGAATGAGGAGGAAACTCCCGATCATTCGAAAGAAGATGCCACCATTCAACCCATTCCTACACATTTGGAGTTACCATCTTCTTCAAAAAAACCCCCCTATTCAGAGAGGCTAGTTATGGAGAAAAATAACCCCACTCCTAAGTCTAGTCTAGCTTCTAAGCTTAGGAATATTTGCATAAAGGTCCCTTTTGCTACATGCTATTAAAGAGATCCCCATTTGTAAAAAAATCATTAGGGAACTCTATCTTAAGAAGCAAGAAAGGAAAAGAGTAGAACCTCAAACCATTCAGTTTGTTGGAAGAGCAACGAAGTTAATGACATGATGTGCACAAACGGAGAAATATATTGATGCTTGAAACCTGGTTGTTTCTGTCCAGATAGGTGATATACTTATCCCCAATGTGTTAATAGACCTGGGGGTGACCATTAATGTTATGACCAGACAAACCATGGATCAACTTAGGTTGACCCATATTCGTCCTACCCCTACTGTGCTTGAACTTGCAGGTAGATCTAAAATCAAGCCAGAAGGTGTGTTGGATGACGTGGTTTTTTTAATTGATTCTTGGGAATACCCCATATATTTTATTGTGCTTCAGCCAAAAAATCATGTTGGTGGACATCCCTTGATTTTGGGACGACCATGGCTTGCCACAACCGATGCTTATATTGGATGCCACTATGGTGATATGTATATTTCTCATGGAGATGCTAAGAAGAAAGTCACCTTGTATCCACCTACTAGATCTATTCAGGAGCTCTGAGGTACCTTATGGCTAGATTACGACAGTAGTGATGAGGAGACTCAATCTGTTTCTTTGATCCATCATCATACCGGGTCAACCCAGGAGGGTGAGTTACGGGACTTCTTGAACAATTTAGATACAATGCCAAATTTTTACATGCTTCGTCAAATCTTTAGTCTAGATTTTCAAGAAAGTTACAGTTCTCAACCTTCCTCATCACAAATTTTAACAGCGACTTCCTGTACTCTTGAGCCCAATACCACTCTTGTTGAGATTAGTCCAAGAAAATATTTACACATCAACTCGGACCTGGATTCATCCCAACAAGAGAATCTTGTTAGTTTGTTGTGAGACCATCTTGATGCCTTTGCATGGAGTTATGAGGACACGAAAGGCATACCTTTTGAAACCTGCAATCATCATATTTACATTCAGGAGGGATCTCGACTTGTTCGACAACCCAAAAGGCACATGAACCCTGCACTAAGAGAAGTTGTGAAAGAAGAATTACAAAAACTCTTGGACGCTAATTTCATTTATCCTATATCTGATAGACAATGGGTCTCTCCATTGGTGGTAGTCTCGAAAAAAGATGGGAGATAACACATTTGTATTGATTACAGAGAATTGAATAAAGCCACTCTTAAGGACTATTTTCCCCTTCCTTTTATTGATCAGGTGCTAGATACCCTTTCTGATAAAAAAATATTTTCATTCTTATATGGCTTTAGCAGATATAACCAAATCCAAATCACACTCAAGGATCAAGACAAAACCACCTTCACATGCCCATGGGGGAAATTTGCCTACTGAGTGCTTCCCTTTGGGATGTGTAATGCCCCAGATACCCTTCAAAGGGAAATTCTGGCTATTTTTGCTGACCTCGAGTGTGTATAAATTTACATGGACGATTTTTCAGTATTTGGTAACTCATTCCAACCATCCCTCAAAAACATAGAAAAAATTACTTTTTCGTTTCCAAGAAGCCCACCTTACTTTGAGTGATAAGAAATGCAGATTGATGTGAAAAGAAGGAGTAGTTATTGGTCATTTGATTTATGGAAAAGGTATCCAGGTAGACCCAGCTAAAATAGAATTTATTTTGCGTCTTCTTGCACCAAAAACACAAAGGGAAGTGAGAGGATTCCTGGGACATGCAGGTTATTATCAAAGATTCATTGAGAACTTTTCTAGGATATCTACCCCCATTTTCGGATTGTTAGCTAAGGATAGTGAGTTCTCTTGGTCCACAACTTGCCAACAATCTTTTGAGAGGACCTAACTGGTCCCTTCCATTTCATATTTCCTCTAATGCCTCAGATATTAATATTGGCACAACTTTAGGACAAGAAAAGAACCAACAACCCTATGTTATTTACTTCATCAGCAAAAACTTATCACCTGCTGAACTAAACTACATAGTAACTGAGAAGAAGTTTTTAGCCGTGATTTTTGCTATTAATAAATTCAGACACTACATTACAGGATATGAAGTTTTTGTACATAGTGATCATTCTGCTATAAAATATTTGATGAATAAACCATTGACAAGCGGTAGAGTGGCCAATTGGTTACTTTTGTTACAAGAATTTAATATTACCATTATTGATAGACTAGGAAAATCTAATGTTGTAGCTGATTATCTTTCTAGATTGAAAAATCTCGGTGAAGTAATTCTTGTTGATGATGATTTCCTTGATGAACATCTTTTTGTTGTGTCAACAAAATCCTTGTGGTTTTCTAATATAGCTAATTATTTAGTCACTGAAAAAACACCACCTCACTTATCTGCTTGTGAAAAGTGGAATATCATACAGAAAAGTGCTTCATATTCTTGGATCCAAGGGGACCTCTTTTACACTGGACCAAATCTCATTATTATTAGATGTGTAAGAGAAGACGAAGTGTTTGACATTTTGAAATCTGCCCATGATGAACCTTGTGGGGGCCATTTCTCTGACAAGAGAAATGCATATAAGATTTTATGAGTTGGCTATTTTTTGCCTTCCTTGTTTAAGGATGCCAAACAATATGTCAAGTGATGTGATAACTGTCAGCAAATGGGTCAGCATATCCAAGCCAATGAAATGTATTTATGTCCTTAGGTTATGATTTAGCCCTTTGAAAAATGGACTATTGATTTTGTAGGACCTATAAATCCAACATCTTTGAATAAAAAACATATCTTGGTTTGTACAGATTTTGGTGCAAAGTGGGTAGAGGCCAAAGTTGTTTCTTTCACTACTGAAAAGTTGTTGATTTTTTTTAATGAAAATTTTGCTAGATTTGGTATTCCTAGAGAGACTGTTGCTAATAATGGACTGTAATTTGTTTCTAATCTGGTTCAGGGCGTTATGGATCAATACAAAATTCAACACAAGAAATCTACACTGTATCACCCACAAACAAATGGTCAGGTCGAGTCTACCAAGGTGATCGAATCCATCCTTACCAAAACGATAAATCTGCATACAAAAGGATTGATCCAGTAGGTTTCATAAAACCTTATGGGCTAATCAAACCACCTAGAGGAACAATACGGGGCATACACAATATGAGATGGTGTACGGGAAACAGGTCCTTTTGTTGATTGAGTTCCAGATAAAAACTTTTCGAACTATAGTCCAATTGGGGTTAGACCTCTTAGAAGCACAACAACAACATCTATTGTAGTTAAACAAGTTGGATGAATTCCGAAGAGATGTTGTTCAACAAAATGTATTAGTGCAACAACAACATGCGAAAGTGGCAAGAGAAGTTGATCAGAGAGAAGCAGTTCCAACCAGGTGATTGGGTACTTCTTTATGACTCTAAATTTAAACATGTAAAAGGAAAATTCCATACACGCTGGATGAGACAATATGAAGTGATTAAATTTTATGAAAATTGGGTAGTAGAAGTTAAAACTATTGATGGACGAGAACTAGTATTCCTTGTGAACATGCATAGACTTAGAGCGTATTTTCAGCCCCTCACAAAGGAAATTTTTATGCATAAAATACAACAACAATTTGAACTAAAAATGGTAGGTGGTTGTGCCAACCTATTGCAAATCTGATTCTTCCTTTTCCAGAAATAAAATAAAATAACAATAAAATCCAAAAAAATGACAAAAATTAAAAAGAAGAAAAATTCTTTTGCCTATGGTTTTGAAAATCAGTTTACTAACATGATCACAGAAGGATTAGCCTGAAAACCAACATGTTGGCAGGAGGATCACTTTTTTAATAAAATGGGAATGTTGCTTGATTTTCATATATGTTAACTATCACTGAAAAGAATCAGGTTTTTAAGTTTCTTTGTGCAAAAGAATGATTAGGACCCGAGCCCTTATCCAAGTTCGAGATAGATGACACAGAAAATATTATGCAAGCAACACTCAATTCCTACTGCAGTTATTTTGGTTGAACACTATTTGGTAGAATTTGAGGTGAAACTCTGCCTTTCTTCTCATTCCTTTTTCTCAAATTTCCCTCTACAATTCTTCTTTTTTGTCCTATTGAGATTGACCATCCCTTTCTTCAAAATAAATTTTCCCTATCCGATTTCGTTTTTTTTTTTCCCTATTTTCCCTTTCTCTTCTCCTTATGTCCCTCTTGGATTGGGCTCACTCTTGAAATCCCAGATGATTTCCTTCCCATTTTGAAAATTCACCCATGTCCTGCTTCTTTCTTCCCTCAGGAACGAGATTGCAAGATTTGATGAAGTATCAAAGAATTCATGGATCATATAAGAAAGAGCATGATAATACCAGGAGCTAGCGAATAAAACTGCTTTAAACTTTTCAGATTCAGCTTGTATATTATATTTTTATTAGAGATTTTTTTTCCAGATATGTCGCAATGATTTTGAGTATAGGAACAATAATGTTCCCTAGTGTAGGAATGTGTATCTTAGTGTAGGAGCCTCAAAATTCTTGGTGCAGGAATACGCATTGTTGTGCACTCATGAGTGTTGGAATATGTATTTTCATACAGGGACAACGATATTTCTAAGTGCATGAACGAGTATTTTAGTGTAGGAATCACTGGACTCCTTGGTACAAGAATGCATGCTGTAGTCCAGGTGTAACAGTCCTAGTGAAAATTCCATGTGATAAATGGTAAAAGAAATAACCACGGATGACTGGGACACGTATTCCAAGCTCAATGTTGGGCACGACATCCTAGGGGGTGTTCATTTGGTTGTTTATGGTTAAGGAAATTGGCAAAGGCAATGGATAAGGCATTAAAGAGGCAAAAAGGTATTTTGGCACATTTATTTATGAAAATAATGGAAATTAGGGGAGGAGGTGAAAGGTCACAAGTTGCATGTGAGGAGGAAAATGAAGGAAAATAATGAAAATTAGAAGAAAAATGAGGTGAAAGGTCATAGGTTGCATGTGAGGAGGAAAATGAAGGAAAATAATGGAAAATGAAGAAAATAGAGGCCTCATTCATAAAAAGGATTCTGAGGATCAGTTCGCAAGCTTCTTCCTTTCAGTGTGAAGACTTGGTCAGTTTAGTTTTGGAGCTCTCTCATTATTCTCTCTCTCTCTCTCTTTCTCTCTCTCATACTTTTGGTTACTTAGAGTTTTCTTGGAGAACTCTTGGAGGGTGTGGAATACTTGGATTCTTGGAGCAAGAAGGCAAAGGAAGAATAGGAAAGCACAAGAAGGCATCAACATCAACAACTACATCAGATTTTCTTGTAGGTATTGAGTTTCATGTATGATTTATTCACTAGTTTTGACATGCATGACACATGCATGTCGTTTCTTGGTTGTGATCTATCATTGGCATGGAGGATTGCTTGGATCGATAGTGGATTGCCTAGCCTTGCCATTTCCTGGATAGCCATGGTGATTGTGGGTTTACTTTCGGTTTTTTGTTTTTGTTGGTTCTCATGTTTCCTTAGCTTGGGTTGAGTTACTAGTCTTGGAAGCCCTGGTTGAACAAACGCTTTGGAAGCCCTGTAAAAACTTGGGTTGAGTTACTAGTCTTGGAAACCTTGGTTGGACAAATGCTCTGCAAGCCCTTGGTGGGTTGAGTTACTAGTCTTGGAAGCCTTGGTTGGAAAAATGCTCTGGAAGCCCTGTATAAGCTATGGGTTGAGTTACTAGTTTTGGAAGCCTTGGTTAGACAAACACTCTGGAAGCCCTAGAAGGCTTTGATGGAGACCAATCTGATGATGGTTTTTGGTGATGTTCGACCATGAGGTAGAATCATTGTTTGATGGGTTGAGGTGGGTGGCCTCTGGAAGCCCTGGGTGAGTTTTGATTGATGTGTTCTCTGAGATCCCACATTCATGCTTGGAATATGGCATGGGGGTGATTGGCTGAAGAGAGAATTGGCTCAACCAATCTATGGTCGAGTGGAATGTGGTAGTCCCATCACTGGTTGTTTCATTGCATTTAATAATGAAAAAATTCATTCCCTTGATTTTCATGTGCAAATGTACGAATGTATATATGGATTTTGTTGGCTGATATGTTTATTGTATTTTTGTTCCTATTATGTTTCTTCTTATGCACATTTACCCCGAAGGTTCTTACAGAGTGGTATTAGAGCATGGTTCAAACACTTGGACTGGATGGGCTCTATCATAGGTAAAATGAAGAACAAAGGTTAAATTTTAGACCTTTCTGTCATATCTGTTATAACTTTTCTTTTGTAGAATATTAGAAGTCAAAAATTTGTCCATACTGAAGGCAAATCCCATTGATAATGTGTTATAAATATCAGATATTGGTTCACAATGCTTTAGGAATTATGATCTAAGGAATATGACCTTCCTGAATGCACCTTTAAACATGTCATGTTGACATTTCTGCAATAACTTTTCTTTTGTAGGATTTCAGAAGCTGAAAAATTGTCCAAATTGAGGGGAAATACCAATGATTATGTGGTAGAAATTTCATATATTGGGTCACAATATTTTAGGAGATATGAGCAGAGGGAGTCGAGCCTTCTGAATGCTCCTAAAATTAGGTCTCAAACATGTCATGCTAACATTTTTGTTATAACTTTTATTCTAGGCACTCCCGAGAGTTGAAAGTTTTTCCACAATGAAGAAATCCCGCTTATATTGTGATAAAAATTTCAAACATTTATTCGCTATATTTTATGAGATATGACTAGTGTAAATCGAGCTTTCTGGATACTCCTAGAATTGTGCACCAAATATGATTGTGTTGGTATTTTTGTTATACTTTTCATCTATGAAATCTCAGAAGTTGAAACTTGAATCACAGTGAGGGATAATACCACTGATCATATGGTTCAGTTTCCATAACTTGTACTACTACATTTTAGGATATATGCACTAATCATTCACTATATTAGTTTGCATGCAAAGTGTTTGATGAAATGCTTAAATGGTTCAATGATTAACTACATACAAACTGTTTGATAAAACGCCCCAATGAGTATGTTGTTTGTGGCTAGGGATAGTATTGATGTGTAATATTATTCTTGTAGTTGATATATGCTTACTTGTATGCAAATAGTTTGCTATATTAGTTTGCATGTAAAGTGTTTGAAGAAATGCTTACATGCAAATGTAATAGTATAGTAGTTGTTTGAAGAAAAATGTAAAAGTATGGTAATTGTTTGAAGAAAATGTTATTTTTTTGGATGGGATAACACTATAGTATGATAATATGGATGTATCTAATCTGTGCCTATTTTCATGCAAATAATTTGAAGAGTTGCAAGTAGGGAATTTGAAAGGCTGCATGCAAGGAATTTGAAAAGTTGCATGTAAGGAAATGTAAAAATGGCATGTTTTTAGTTATTATGTTACGAGTGGAATAAGTGAAATGTTTTTGACTTAGTCTCATACACATGTATGAGAAATAAAATCAATTTCTTTTCAAGTGTGGTTAAATTTAGTGGAGCTTTGGAGATCCCATTTCCATAATTGGACATTGGAGATCGGGCCATTATAGTAGCTTCCTCCTTCTACCTTAGTGTGGACCATGGATAGTAAGGAGGTGTGCTTATAGGTTGTTAGTATTGGTGAATTTTGATTTCAAATTAATAGACACGATGTCTTGATTTTTGGAACATGTAACTTGCTGTGTATGAATTATATGTCGCTTAAATGTTGATTTCATGATACCTACTTACATCCTTGTATGTTAGGTTACATTTTTGAATATTTGATTACATGCATCAACCTTGTAGGTTGATTACAAGAACTGATCGATTATGCTCGACTACATGCAGTTATGCGTATTAGTAGTTGGTTTGGCGTTGCTTATGCATATTGTTGGTTGCATGTGGCGATGTGTACAATGGAGTAATGGTTGTTGTCATGCATAAGATCATGGTTTGTGTACTTGATATGTTCATGCATTGATAAGTGGACTCTAGCTAGAATTATGTGTGTATGGTTTGGTACTCATTTGATATATGTGTAAATACAGTTGTTATGCATGTATGGTATTGGTTATAGTATGCATTAACAGTAGGTCAAACATGCCTTGTGAAGTCATTTTATGCAATTTAGGTCATCATGATGTTATTGGTTGTTATGATGCTAATGTGTTGGTTGAGATAGAGCAGGAGATGCAAATTATCATAATGAGGTTGCAGCATTGGACTTTGGGGTAAGAGTAGATCATCATACATGTATTGTATGTTTGGCATGCATGTATGTAAATTAAGGATTATTATGTGCATTAGGGTTATATATGTTAGGTTTATGAACATGTATTTGATGTTATGGTTACATTCATGATAGATGTAAGATGATTAGTTTATTTATATGCAAATGTGTCAGATAGTGATGAATGATAGTAACCTATGGTTGTATGCATTTCTTTTGTTGTTCATGTTAGATAAACTTGAAGATTATGTTATATATTGTTGATGAGCGTGGTATATAGCTTATTATTTTTATATGCTATTAACTTGATTATTAGGGTTATTTTAATGAAATCTTGATGTGGTAATTTGGATTGGTCATATGTGTGATGGTTATGCTCATTTCATTGAAGATCTTGATGTTATATGTATTGTGTTAACCTGGTTTGGCCTATGTAAATGGTTAGGGTTACAACATTTAGGTATGAGGCAATTTATCATGTTGCATTGTGTTGCACTAATATAGACTGATCATACATAGGTGATTTCTATGCATAACTGATAATTGTGTATGAGTTATGATGTAAACATATTAGTTAATGAATTTTTGGATATCATGATCTTATTTATGTTTGGGTTAATATATTGTGAAGATATATCGTATGGATTGATTGTGTAGAAAATATTCCCTCCTCTAAGATACATTAAGGTATGAACTTGTGTAGGGCATATACCTTGTGCTTGATTGTTTGATTATGACATCCATTTGGTGTTTGAGTTTTTGGTGCCTATTATGTCATCTAGTTGATTTATTTAACATGGTATGCTTTTAAGTTGCTTGAATGTTTTATGAATTTCATAATATAAGTGTGTGTTTCAATGATCTTGTTTTAAGATGATTGTACTAACACATGGGTGTCAAGATAGTTGATATGTACTTAAGTGTAGTAGGTGATAGTTTTAGTATTATGCCTAATGACTATGAGTTGACTATGGATTATGACATGATGGTTAGTCTTGGTAAAGGTTTATTTCAAATCGATAGATATGATTGTCTTGATATTTGGAACATGTGGTTGACATGTGTGAGAATGATGCAGGGAGTTGCATGGCAAGAGAGGTTGCCATGAAATCTTGAAGAAGGCTCAGGTTGAGTTTTCCATGGGAACCACGGGGATTGAGTCATGGCGTTTGTTTTTAGTCTTGTGATTTTGGTCTTTTATGAATTGTTGAGCTTGATTTGTGCCTTTTTTTATGTCTAGTGTATGGCCATGCCACTTTGTTTGCGGAGTCATGTTGTTATTGGTTTTTATGGTCTTCTTCTTGTTTGTTTCTTGTCTTGCCTTTTTTATGTTTTGAGTCATGGCAATTGGTTGGGAAAGAGGAAAGCTAATGGAAATTGAGAGAGATTTGTGGTACCCAACAAATGATATAAGACCCAGATGAAACTCTGTGCATGAGTAAGCACAACGGAAGGTAAGACTATGACAATTGGTTGGACCGGTTGGGTCCATTGTGCTAAATGGACAGTAGCAGTGCAAAAAAAAGAAATGTAACCAAAAAAGGTAAAGTAAATGGATCAGCGGTGTCATATGCTTTGGATATGTTGGGAACTATTTCTCTCATTGCTTGTGCATAAATAAGGAAGTTATCTTAACCTAGACCTTATGTTATCTAGTAATTATTTTATGATCATGATTATGTTGAAGTTTATATATATGTATACATGTATGTATGTATGTCGTTTTCTGACATGGCCATGATTGTTTTATGCTAATGTTTATATATGTATGTATGTATCCATGTATCTATGTTACTATCTAACAAGGTTGTCAAGGATCATTCTTGTGGAGGAATGATTGCTTATGTAGGAGAAAAACATGAAGAGGTTCTTGGTCTTATGAGGAATCAATTGGGAAGAACAATCACAAAAAATATACAAGGTTAGTCTCATGTGGATATGATTTGATATTGTATAATTGTATTATGCCTATGTCTATGTTATAACAGGTAATGTTGAAGGATACATCAACAAAGTGAAAGCAGCGTGGTCTGCGACATGCTAGGATAAGCATGGATGAGATACCCGAAGGAAGGTTTCTTGGTAAGGACAATATGGTTTTGGATGTGTGGTACTACTGTTATGCATATGTTGTATATGTCATACATGTTGCATCTATGATGTGTGAACTTGTGGTGTTGTGTATACATAACATGTGTACATGTTATTTATGCAATGTTAGGTACAGGATGGTACAAATAGGATTGTGCGAATATTGCATATGGGGTGTTGTATACATATTGTATTGTGTGCATGATGAATATGCAGTGTTGTGTGCATATGGTGCTATGCGCAAGTTGGATATGCAACATTGTGTGCAAATGATGCTATGTACGTGTTGGATATGCAGTGCTATGTAAAAGTGGTGTTGCGTGCATGAGGTACATTAGTACTATGTACATATGGTGTGGTGTGCATGATTGTACAAGTGGTGCCGTGTGCGTTTGGTGTTGTGTACACATTGTACAAGTGGCATTGTGTGCATGTGGTGCTATGTACATGTCGTGCATATGGCACTGTGTACATGTGGTGTCGCGTACACGTCGTGTGTGTGGTACTGTGTACATGTGGTATTGTGTACACATTGTACAGTGGTGTAGTCTACATGTGACATTGCGTACATGTTGTGCAGGTGGTGTGATGTACATGTGATTTTGTGCACACATTATGTAGGTGGTTGGTGTACCAGTGGTACTATGTACATGTTGTACATATGGTACTAGTGCACGTGTGGTATTGTGTGCATGTCATACATGTTGCATTGAGGGTATGTGGTATTATGTATGTGCATCATGTAGTCATGGTATTGTGGCATGTGTACTCATTGTGTGGTACTCTGTGTAGGTACATGCATTGGGTGGTATTTCACATCGATTATAGATGGATGCATTGTATTGTATACACTGGTTGTAGGTGTATGAGTTGTATGTCAGGTGTACGTGCATGTATTGCATGGTGTTGTGTGTCACATGTGGTCATATGTGTGTGATGCACAGTATGCATATGTGCACATGGTTGAGGAGAAGGCACTAGATGTTTGTCGGGTCTGGCAACCAATCCAATGTGTTATAGAAAGAACCAAGGGAGAAGAAAGGATTGATGAATGATAAGTATTAGTATTGTATTTCGGTTTTAGTATGCACGTGATTTATGATGATTACGTGTGATCTATGATTTTGATTTATGATGGTTACATGTCATCTATGATTATGTTTGAGCTAACCTAATGTGATATTTTTATACATGTTGACTTGGTCAAATATGCTAGTTTGACTCATTGTGACAAGAAGCGAACATGATTGCAAATGTACTGTATTGACAAGATACCAATGAGGTATGATGTGAATTTATTTTAAAAGTGATGGAAGCTATGTGTGTGGTACATGAATCATGAACATGCCTGATTGGGTAGTTGAAATTAACTACAAGAATTAGCCGCTTGATATGGTGGTTTGGTGGTTGCTTATGGTGGTTTGGTAGTTGCTTTATGATGGTTTAGTATTTATTTATGTTGGTCTAATATATGCTTTATGGTGATTGATATATGCTTTATGATGATTTGATATGTGCTTTATGTTGGTTGATACATGCTATATGATGTTTTGATATATGCCTTATGATGTTTTGATATACACTATATAATGTTAGTTTATTTTTGGTATATAATTTGGCATATGTTTTGGTATATATATTTTGATGATGTTGTTATATGTACACCCATGTATGGATGTGAATACTGTAACGAGTTGTGTTATAAAACTCCACTATGCAGTATGGGTGTTATGCTATTATGCTATCATGTGGATATGTTATCATTATGATATGATGTCATATGAGTTTTCTTAAGCAAGATGATCATTGTAAATACTGTAATGAGTTGTTTTATAAAGCTCTACTATGGGTATGTTGTAATGTTTCCATGATGTTTTGATTTTGAGTAGATATTTCATTGTAAATACTGCAACGAACAATGTTATAAAGCTCCATGGGTAGTATGTTTTGTTTTCAGAAGTCTTATTGGTTATAGGTGTCATTGAACACTGGGGACGGTGTTCCCCCAAGGGGGAGTGTTCTGTAACAATCGTGGTGAAAATTACATGTAATAAATGTTAAAAACAATAACCACGGATGACTGGGACACATATTCCAAGCTGAATGTTGGGAAAGACATCCCAGGTGGTGTTCATTTGGTTGTTTATGGTTAAGGAAATTGGCAAAGGCAATGGCTAAGGCATTAAAGAGGCAAAAAGATATTTTGGCACATTTATTTATGAAAATAATGGAAATTAGGAGAAAAAAGAGGTGATAGGTCACATGTTGCATGTGAGGAGGAAAATGAGGGAAAATAATGAAAATTAGGAGAAAAATGAGGTGAAATGTCATAGGTTTCATGTGAGGAGGAAAATTAAGAAAATAGAGGCCTCATTCATAAAAACAATTCTGAGGATCAGTTGGCAAGCTTCTTCCTTTCAGTGTGAATACTTGGTCAGTTTAGTTTTGGAGCTCTCTCATTATTCTCTCTCTCTCTCATACTCTTGGTTACTTAGATTTTTCTTGGAGCACTCTTGGAGGGTGTGGCATACTTGGATTCTCGGAACAAGAAGTCAAAGGAAGAATAGGAAAGCACAAGAAGGCATCGACATCAACAACTACATCAGATTTGCTTGCAGGTATCAAGTTGCATGTATGATTTATTCATTAGTTTTGACATGCATGGCACATGCATGTGGTTTCTTGGTTGTGATATATCATTGGCATACTTGGATTCTTGGAACAAGAATTCAAAGGAAGAATAGGAAAACGCAAGAAGGCATCGACATCAACGACTACATCAGGTTTGCTTGCAAGTATCAAGTTGCATGTATGATTTATTCACTAGTTTTTACATGCATGGCACATGCATGTGGTTTCTTGGTTTTGATATATCATTGGCATGGAGGATTGCCTAGCCTTGCCATTTCTAGGATAGACATGGTGATTGTGGGTTTACTTTCATTGCTTTGTTTTTGTTGGTTCTCATGTTTCCTTAGCTTGGGTTGAGTTACTAGTCCTGGAAGCCCTGGTTGAACAAACACTCTAGAAGCCCTGTAACAGCTTGGGTTGAGTTAATAGTCCTGGAAACCCTGGTTGGACAAACACTCTGAAAGCCCTTGGTGGGTTAAGTTACTAGTCCTCGAAGCCTTGATTGGACAGACCTCTGGAAGCCATGTATAAGTTGTGGGTTGAGTTACTAGTTCTAGAAGCCTTGGTTGGACAAACGCTTTGGAAGCACTAGAAGGATTGGATGGAGACCAATCTGATGATGGATTTTGGTGATGTCCGACCATGAGGTGGAATCACTATTTGATGGGTTGAGGTGGGTGGCCTTTGGAAGCACTGGATGAATTTTGGTTGGTGTGTTCTCTGAGATCCCACATTCATGCTGAGAATATGGCATGAGAGTGATTGGCTGAAGAGAGACTTGGATCAACCAATCTATGGTCAGGTAGAACATGGTAGTCCCATCACCAGTTGGTTCATTGCATTTAATAATGAAAACATTCATTCTCTTGATTTTCATGTGTAGATGTACTGATGTATATATGGATTTTGATGGCTGATATGTTTATTGTATTTCTGTTCCCATTATGTTTTTTTTTATGCACATTTACATCGGAGGTTGTTACACCAGGAATGCATGCCTAGTACATGAATGCATGCTTAGAATGAAAGATGGTGTAGGAACAGGGATTCTGTTTGGCATAGGAACCTTGTTGCAAGCATAAATGGATGCATTATTTTGGATCATAACATGCAATAATGTTTTCTACATTCAATTAAACTTTTGTATTATCATTACTTAATAGGAAAGAAATTCTTAAAGTACAACGACATTTTAGATATTAAATCTTACCTTAATTTAAGTATTGTATACACCCTATGCGAAAATGTGATGTGATTGGGGATATGTGCAAAATATTTTTATGATTTAATGTTCACCCCTGAGCCTATCAATAATTAATGATCAATCTGATACCATATGATACCTTGTGTTGTTTTGACAAAATCCTTCCCATGACCGTTGCCTTTATCAATCATCATTACCTTATGTACGTTGGGATCATGTCTGCATTTGTAGCCTTTTCAAGATTGAATTTCTCATATTGAAGGCATGACCATTGAATAGCACTGATACAGGGGCATGCATTTAATTTGGAAATTGTGAAATCCCTTAGACATATTCCAAAATTTCTTGTTTGATACTCTTCAAGATCTTAAAGAAACACATGCAATTTTGAGCAGTTATGACACTTGTTCGGATAGAGCCTTCGTCCATAAAGGAGTTGGTGCAGATGATCGAGTACAAGGACAAATTATATTTGTTATAGGAATCATGATTTCTTCCCTTCCTACTCAAATTCGATGGTTATGACTTAGCTATCATGCTTGAATTTGCTCACTCTTTCAATGGGAGTACAATCATAGTAGGCTCCATGGAATTTGAGGTGATTGAATAGTCCATCTCACAAGCTATGGGGTTAGCAGCTACAAGAGAGTAATGGTTTAAAAAGGAAAAACTTGAGAAAGGAGATTGGTGTTGGTTTGTGATTGACAAAAATCAAAATGTGGACTGGAATGTTGGATTGCAAATGAATGCGATGGTAGAAAAGTGGAAGCATCTATTGTACATCTTGTAGAAATTCCTCACCTACGAGGGGAGGTATTAATTAACCTCCCTATACTATATTCAGTTGCTACTTCATTTCAAATCAGGTAAGCTAATCAACTTCCCCTATTTCTTATTGAAAATTTTAGAGAAGATGTCAAAAAGAGTTCAGAAGAGTCAAGAAAGTCATGTCAGGTGTAAACTGTGTCATTATAGTGTAATTGCAATTCCAATTAAAAAATATTTAGAGGGAAGGAAATGACTTGGGAGGAGTTTTTGAAAGCATTTCAAGGAGAGGGTGCAATGAATAAGGTAGGTAAGAATGGAAAAGTTACTAAGGGGAAGCTCGGCCAAAAAAGGAAGTCATTAACCACACAGACTAGTAAGGCCTCGAAGAATAAAGTAAAGAAAACCCAGTCCAAGAAGTTGGTGCTTGAGCAAGAGCAGGAACCTATAACTGAAACCCCTGGCCCTTCAAGGAGACTGACCAGAAGATTTGTGAAGAAAAAAGGTGCATCCTCAAAAGGAGGAAACGTTGTATCAACTTCTCCAATAAACATTAATGATTCAGAGGAATATCCCCCCTCTGCAGATAATCCCCAGTCTAATTCACCAATTAAAAGTAATCTCTCTCTTCTAGTAGAGGCCATAGTCCATTATGTGTTTAGTACAGGTTATGTGGAAGAGGAAGATAACACTCCTTTGAAAACCTTAATTAAGAAAGTAAAGAAAAGGAAAACATCTCATATAGAGTCTCTAAGCACAAGGTGAGATTTCCCTCGATGACACTGGTACTTGTCATGAGTCATTTGCTGAAGGGTTTTCGATACAGGAAGAATCCAATAAGGGAGACCCTGATTTCTATATGCACATCGAGAACAATGAATTGAAACAATGAATTTATAGACTTGAAGTGCTGAACTAGGCTATGAAAGATCAGAACATGATGGCACAAAGCAGGAATGTGAAATTGATGGAAGAGGTGCAAGAGAGGAAGCGACAGAAAAATGTATGGAAATTTCAAGCATTGAAGTGTTGCATTCACCTTAGGAAATTGATGAAACAACTCAATAAGGCTCGCAGTGAAAAGGCAAGGACCGTGAAGATGGGGATTAATATTCAAATTCAAGATTAAAGGGGGCCCTCCATGCTAGTTTTTTTTGCAGAAGGTAAGGTTGTGTGAGGACACACAACAAAATGGCGATGGGAAGATGTTGGTCATTAGGATTTCCTTATTTTTAACCTCCATTTTACCCAAGCACACTATCTAAGGCCTCTATTTTACCCTTGGAACCTATTTATTCATGCACTTCTTCTAACCCTCACACTTGTTTCTGCACTACCTTCATCATTTTCGTTATTAAGGGTTATATGAGATTAATTACTAATTAAAAAGATTAAATAGCCTATTTGCCTTTGCAACTTACATGTTTTCTATCCTAAAGTATTTTGATAGAGAGAAAGTATTAATCGATGTGTAAGATGGGGTTGGTGCATGAATATTCTTGTACCATCCATGTTCTTGTACTCATGGTAGCTGGCAACATCAACACGGTTCACCACCAAAGGCCACTACAGTTTGGAAATCCGTGCACATTCTCGCCAAAATATCACCAACACCCTATTGGGCTCGGAGCATGAGGAAAATACGAGATATGGAGGATAGGGTTTCGACTACTTTTGTTTTGATTTTTGTTGTGGTCATGAGCCGAACGATATATATTTAATAAGGGTTTCTAGTAGAACTAGGTAGTGATACTCTGGTGAAATTTTGGCTCATACTTTAATTTTTGTTCACCATAATTTTGGACTGGATCCAGTAATCCACAATGTAAATGTGCAATTACTGAGTTTAATATAAGGAGCGATGCTAGTTATTCATTCCCTGTTCCAATATTTTATGGGATGCATTATTTGAGTAGTTGATTTTCTAGATCTCGTAACAGGGAAACAAGCTGGTTGGCTAGGGCCGAACCAACCCAACTCATTCTCCCTCTTTCGTAAGGTGTGTTAGATGTATTTTTGTATGAAGGGTTGGAGCAAGAAGTATTTCATTTCTTTTATACAGCTAATAGATTTTTTCCTTCTTCATAAATTGTGTGACTCAGATCCGAAGTGTGAAGGTGTGGGTGTGTTCATTTACTGAAGATTATAGTAGCATTTCTTTTCTTTGATGAGTGGTTTTCTTTCTGCAAAAGGTGTGTTTTTGTTTACTTGCACCAATGTGTTTTATTTCTACAAGTGAGGGTTGCTTCTGCTAGTGTATTTATTTCTGCAAGTGGATTTATTCTCCTTATGCAAGTGCATTTCATTCATTAGTATGCAAGTGCATTCTATGCAAGTCCGTTTTCTTTAACTTGGGGTTAATTTATTTGTATTTCCCTGAGCATTAATGAAATTATGTTCATATTATGATGTAATATTCCTAATTAGCTATGACTATTTGGAATATTCGATTTTGTTCGATTTTTGCCTTCTATAGTTATTTGTAAATAAAAAGTGAGGAAGGGGGAACATAACTCGCTTTAGAATAAAAAGTCACTTCCTAGGTAGCACAATGTTGTGACTTAAGGGGGAACCAAGAGGGCCAAAGGGGGACGCAGAAATGGGGCCCACACAGACACATGGAGGGACTGCGCAGGAGGGAAGGAACACATGGCAAGAAGGGGATCACACAAGAGAAAGTGAGCTTAGGGATTGTGAGAGGCAGAGGCCATAAAATAGAGAGGAACCCCCTCATTTGGGATCATTATGGTTATGAGCATTTGTGATAGTCATTTCGACTTAGAGCACGCTGGTTGTTTAGCTAGTTTGCAACACTGTTTAGTGCAATGAGTATCTCCATTCGAAGATCTCACCCTTAGCCCCGGGGGACTTCGAGTGCCTGCTCAGGAAAGGTATTTCCATTGGCATTCCAACAGTAGTTTCATCAGCATTTCATCAGCATTTCAGCAGCAGTTTCATCAGCGTCTTTGAAGAACTGCGCAGAACCCCAAGGGGGTGATTTTCAGGGGTCGGCCATTTTAGAAAAGCTTTATGGGTTTTTTCAGTAGAGTCTGATTCTAGAGTTTCAGCCTTTTTTGAGGAGGGGAGTAGCCCCAAATCCTCATTTGATTTCCAGCAACAACAATAGCACAACAGTTTTCTAGCAGCTGAGACGCAGATTAGTGTGAGGCCATTGCAGGAAAGCTTTCTGGGTTTTTATGGGTTTCTTGAGTAGAGCCCAAATCCAAAGTTTCAACTTTTTCTGAGGAGGGGAGCAGCCCCAAATCATCATTTGTTTTCTAGTAGTAGCAATATCCACGCAGAGAGGTCATTCTTGTCATTCTGAGAGTATTTGTTCACTTGCCTTGTGCAAGTCTAGGTGCCGTCTATCTAATCACCTCTTGTACTTCTTTATTTCTCAGTATGATAAAATGGCTTAGCATTTCTCACTGCATTTCTTGTGTATCTGCTTATATTCTTGATTTACATTATCATATGTTGTTCCACTGTTATTTTATCACTTCTAGGTTATTATATCATTTGCACATATTTGGTTGGAGATTTTGCTGGGGTTTGAGAAATATTCCGAGTTAGGGATATTACAGTGGTATTAGAGCATAGATCTGGCTCAGCCTGTGGAGCTAGCAATCTATGACACCGGGGAAAAAACCCTTTATTTGTTACAGAGGTCAGAGATATAGAGACATTGGGCGTAGGTTGGAGAACACTTACGGAGAGGGAGACTGTGTTCCGGTGGTGGACACAGAGCAGGAGGATCTGATGGAAGATGATGACAGGAAGAGATTTGCGGATATGCTCCTCAAATCCGTACAGGATCTGTCGAGGCAGATTGAGGTGATGGGTAGAGATTCACGGCAGTAAAGGCCAGACAACGTGAGAGCCCACGGGTTTTTCAGGTTGGTGAGGGATCGAGCGCATCCCACCATTTGCCAGAGCAGCATGATATTGCACAGTAGGTGGCCTCACATGCCCCTACACGCTCTACCATGCCCACTTTCTTAGGAGCCAACATGGGGGCCGTAGCCCAGCAGGAAGCAGAGCCCGAACATATGGGTGATTATTTTGCAGAGTACCAGGCCTATGGGCAGGAGTTCAAGGAAGCCCTCTCATTCAGAGATTTTGTTTAGCTCCAGCGGGATAGTAGACCCCGCGACCATCACAGAGGGTACCAGCATTACCATGATGGTGACACCCACTGTGCAACGAGTAGATTCCACTTGCCTATGTTTGATGGTTCATCATACAGTTCAGCAAAGTCTTGGGTGGAGAAGCTGGACATTTATTTCCAGCTTAACCAGATGTCAAAGGCAGAGGCCATCAAGGTGGCAACGTTGTATTTGGATGGAGAGGCCCAAGATTGGTGGTTTCATGGGATGGTTACACTGGGGCACTCCACAGTGACGACATATGCCGAGTTTACCAGGAGACTGATGGAGCGATTTGATCGGAGGGATCAAGAGCAGCATTTTGTTGAGCTAAAAAGGCTCAAACAGACAAGGAGTCCAAAGACCTACATTGCATATTTCTTAAGGGTCTCTATGATGGTGCTAGACCTATCCACGAAACAGAGGGTCTATATGTATGTTGAGGGGTTAGCAAAGCCACTTCGGGGTTTAGTCCGATCCATTAAACCAGCCACACTCCAGGACGCTATCAACAGGACCCAGACACCTTACCCCCAAAGACAGACTTTTCAGTCTAAGGGGAAAGACATGAGGATTCCTCCTCCAAAGGGGAATCCAAGATGAGTACAACTTGACGACGATGCTAGGAGGGAGCTGAAGAAGAAGCGGTTGTGCTTCACCTGTCAGGAACCATGGGCACCAAGACATACATGTGCTACTAGCAGAGCACATTTTATTGAGGTCTTCTCCAAGAGCAGTGGAGAAGAGGATGACGAGGAGGATGTGGAGGCAAGAGATAGCCATGCCATACAGGGATCTTTGCCACCTCCACCACCAGCAGTAGGTGGTGCATCTTTTTCACCCACTGGAGGGGCCCTTACAACATTGCGAGGAGTTCCCAAGTATCTGACGCTACGCATACGAGGGACAGTACGTGGCCAGCGTGTATCAGTTTTGGTTGATAGTGGGGCAACCCACAACTTCATCGATGCACAAATGGTTGAGCGGAGAGGTATTCAAACAGAGAGCTTCGATGGGTTTTCAGTATTGGTTCCAGGAGATCAGACCATGACGTGTGATTGTTATGTTCCAGAGCTTTTAGTGATGATGGGCACCTACACATTGACTGACCACTTTTTCATGGTCGATATTCCAGACACCAACATGATACTGGGTGTTCAGTGGCTCATCACTCTAGGGAAGGTCACGACAGATTGGAAGACCATGGAGATGGAGTGGGATGATGAGAGCACAGGGAGGCATGAGAAGATACGGGGACAACACACATATCCGCCTCAGACTGTCTCGGCTCATAGGATGGAGGCAGTCTTCCGAAAAGGAGACAGAGAGTGGGCAGTGGAGCTACGTGCACCAGAGGTAGGAACTACAGGGCAGACGATACACCTAGAGATATAGTCTATCCTTGATCAGTATGCCATAGTGTTTGGCGAGATTCCACAAGGACAGCTACTAGATCGGGGGTTTGAGCACATCATCGAGCTTGAGCAGGGCATACAAGCCGTGATTACTACCCCCTATAGGCACCCCAAGGCCTATCAAGATGAGATTGAGCAGGCTATCTAGGAGTTGCTTGCGTTACCATATTTTATGCAGCCATTTGTCTTGGAGTGTGATACGTTGAGAGAGGGGATCAACGCAGTATTGATGCAGGGAGGTCACCCTATAACATTTGAGAGTCAGAAGCTCCTTCCGCACGAGAAGTTGTATTCCATATACAACAAGGAGATGCTGGCCATCATGCATGCATTGGCTAAGTACCGATAATATTTGCTAGGCAATAGGTTCAGGGTGAGGATTGATCACAACAACCTCAAGTTCTTTTGGAGCAGAAGCAACTACAGGAGAGGCAGCAGAAGTGGATTAGTAAGATCCAATCATATGACTTTGACATTGAGTATGTCAAAGGTAAGAACAACGTGGTAGCAGATGCCCTTTCACGTAGACCAGCCACGTTGTCTCTTATGAACTTGGATATAGATTGGAGGGCTCGACTCTTAGTAGAGTACTCCAAGGGTAGATTTGCGTGTGGGGTTCTGGATGGGTATGTGGTAGATGACAGGTACAGGGTGGTCGATGAGATCATCTACTACAAGGACCAAATCTTCTTGACTGAGGGGTCTCAGCTCAAGAAGAAGATACTCCAGGCATCACATGATTCCCCATTGGTAGGACATTAGGGTTTTACCAAAACCTACAGGACCATTAGGGAGAGGTTCTCATGGAAGGGCCTCAAGGAGGACGTACTCCAACACATCCGAGAGTGTGATGTTTTCCAAAGGAACAAGGGAGAGATGAGCCATCTCGCAGGATTATTGCAGCCTCTTTCCATTCCGGAGGGGAAATGGGAGAGTATTTCGATGGATTTCATCACAGGGTTGCCCATGGTACAGGGCAAGGATTGTATCTTTGTCGTCGTTGATCGACTGATGAAGTAGGCACATTTCTTTGCCATATCCGCACACTATACAGTAGCGCAGGTGGCCAAGTTGTTCTTCAAGGAGATCTTCAGGCTACATGGTCTTCCTAAGACCATCGTCAGTGATAGGGGCAGCCGTTTCATGGGCGGGTTTTGGTAGGAGTTTTTTTGGTTGGTGGGGACGGAGTTGACACCGAGTACTAGCTATCACCCACAGACGGACGAACATATGGAGATAGTTAATAAGTGGATGGAGGGCTACTTGCGTAACTATGTTAGTGGGCAGTAGCGAGCATGGATGAAGTGGCTGCATTTGGGGGAGTACTGCTACAATACTTCATATCACATGTCCATTAGTATGTCACCATTCTATGCCTTATATGGGTATCATCCTTTATCTTTTGTCGACGTGATTTTTGGTGATAGCAGGGCTTCTAGAGCCAAGATTTGGATCCAAGAGAGTCAGGATATCCTCCGAGCTCTCAAGGATAACATGGCTACAGTGAAGAACCAATAGAAGCTGTATGCTGATAGGGCTTAGGTGGAGAGACAGTTCGAGGTAGGGGACATGGTCTACCTATGATTATAGCCATATCGACAATCATCACTGAAGCAGAAGGGGGCTGAGAAGCTCAAGCCCTGCTTTTAGGGCCCATACAGGGTGATACGCAGGATTGGACAGGTTGCATATGAGTTGGAGCTGCCCCAAGGTAGCAAGATTCATAACATTTTTCATGTATCATGCCTGAAGAAGGCATTGGGGCAGCAGGTGACTGTGATGGATGAGCTACCACCCATGGATGATGAGGGGCATTTGGTATTGCAGCTGGAGGCTATCATTGACTCTAGGGAGAGACAGTTGTGGAGTAAGACGATCCGGGAATTCTTGGAGAGGTGGAAGAATTTGTCGGATGAGGATGCCACTTGGGAGAGTGAGGAGATATTACAACATCCATCACTTCAGTTGCTTGAGGACAAGCAACATTTTTTCGGGGGAGACTGTAATATTCCTAATTAGCTATGGCTAATTGGAATATTCGATTTTGTTTGATTTTTTCCTTCTATAGTTATTTGTAAATAAAAAGTGAGGAAGGGGGAACATAACTCACTTTAGAATAAAAAGTCACTTCCTAGGTAGCACAACGTTGTGACTTAAGGGGGAACTAAGGGGGCCAAAGGGGGGTGCAGAAATGGGGCCCACGTAGACACATGGAGGGACTGCGCAAGAGGGAAGGAACACATGGCAAGAAGGGGATCACGTAGGAGAAAGTGAGCCTAGGGATTGTGAGAGGTAGAGGCTATAAAATAGAGAGGAACCCCCTCATTTGGGATCATTCTGGTTATGAGTATCTGTGATAGTGATTTCGACTTAGAGCACACTGCTTGTTTAGCTAGTCTGCAACACTGTTTAGTGCATTGAGTGTCTCCATTCGGAGATCTTACCCTTAGCCCCGGGTGACTTCGAGTGCCTGCTCAGGCAAGGTATTTCCATTGGAATTCTAGCAGTAGTTTCATCAGCATTTCAGCAGAAGTTTCATCAGCATTTCAGCAGTAGTTTCATTAGCATTTCAGCAGCAGTTTCATCAGCGTCTTTGAGGAAATACACAGAACCCCAAGGGGGTGATTTTCGGGGGTCGGCCGTTTCAGAAATGCTTTCTGGGTTTTTTTGGGTTTTTTGAGTAGAGTCCGATTCCAAAGTTTTAGCCTTTTCTGAGGAGGGGAGTAGCCTCAAATCCTCATTCGATTTCCAGCAACAATAATAGTACGACAGTTTTCCAGTGGCTCAGATGTAGATTAGTGTGAGGCCATTGCAGGAAAGCTTGCTGGGTTTTTCTGGGTTTCTTGAGTAGAGCCTGAATCCAAAGTTTCAGTTTTTTCTAAGGAGGGGAGCAGTGCCAAATCATCATTTGTTTTCTAGTAGCAACAATAGCATATCAACAACATCCACGCAGAGAGGCCATTTTTGTCATTCTAAGAGTATTTGTTCACTTTCCTTGTGGAAGTTGAGGTGCCATCTGTATAATCACCTTTTGTACTCCTTTATTGCTCAGTATAGTAAAATGGCTTAGCATTTCTTATGTATCTGCTTATATTCCCAGTTTACATTATTATACACTGTTCCACTATTATTTTATCACTTCTGGGTTATTATATCATTTGCACATATTTGGTTGGAGATTTTGCTGGGGTTTGAGCAATATTCCGGGTTAGGGATATTACATATGAGGATATGTGATTATGCTTATTTTCTTGTGGGAATAATTCAGTTTAAGATTGGAATTTAGTGAAGGAACCTTTGAACTGAAACCTCTATTTGGTAAAAGTGAATATCTGGTTAATATCATGATAGTCATCTAGGAACAAAGGGATGCTTTGTATTTAGAGTAAATGATCATTTTAACATGAAGAAGCTTTTTGTTGCAGTAGATATTTCCTTTAGATTTTTAAGTACTTTTCACTTTTGAGTGAATGATTAAATAAGGAGTCTTTTTAATTATTTCTATGCTTTGGTTTTCCTTGCAAATTAATTTCTAGTTAGCATACTTTACATTTCATGCAAGTGGTTTGGAAGCTCAATATAGGAATACTGATTTCTTAGTACAAGAATCTTTGTGTCAATACAAGAATTGATACCCTGGTACAAGAACAAAGTACCCTGATATAGGAACCCAAAATTATTGTATGAAAGACAAAATACTAAGTGCAAGATTATAATATACTTCTGGTACATGAACATCGTTTTAGTACTTGAATATCATTCTAGTGCAGGAACTCTATTCCAGGATGATTTAGACCAGGAAGGAAAACTTGTAAGAAAGACAAATGCACTTCATAGCCTAATTATTACTTTGTCTTATGACTGCACTGACATTTAGTCTCAGATATATATGCTTTTCTTTATTTTGTTGATCATGATTGTTTGTGCTGATTTGAAGTTCTTTCATTGAGTTTTTGAAAATTATTTTCCTTTTGATTCCAATACCAGAATTCTTTCGGTATTATTTTCTTTGTAATTATTTGATTCTGCAAATGTAATTATGGAATATAGGGACATATTTGGTGAAATTTTATACCATCAATCTTGGCATTTCTTGTGCTACATCTCTAAGCTTACGCAGCCCCGAGTTGACAATTAAGTGTTCAAAGAATTTGCTGAATTGCAAATCCAGGACCCAATAAACCCCCATCCTTTTCTTCTTAGGAATACAAAAATTGTTGAATTATTTCTTCCATGTCCTTGTAAAAAATGAATGTGTAATAAAATTACCATCTCATCCAAAACCTTCTACATATTCTTTGTATAAGTTGTAGATTTCTTGTCTTGAGAAATTATTTAGAATATGTATTGTATCTTTATTTGGCATACACTTTCCATGCTTTGAAAAGAAGTCTTTCATCCATGCCATTGCAATACTTGTTAATGGCCCAAGCTCTCGTCTATAACGTATTTCTAAATAAAACGTGAGATATTTTTCCAGAATTGCTTGGACTCTTGACAAAATAAAATTACCATTTGAATGCAACATTTTGAAAGCCTTTCTAAAGAGAAATACATTCCCAATATGATAATCATAACCTGCTAGTGTAGATTGTGTGCAACCCACTAAATATGAATTTTGGATGTTTTTATTCATTGACAAACATCTCTCTTTTCTCCAAAGAAAACTTGAAATCCATATGTTTCAAGCAATCCTTTCGACAACATTCACTTGAAATCAGATCACTGAACAACTTCTTCTTGTATAACTAAAATATTTTGGATTGATATGAAAATATCTACTCCTACTACTAGATATAATATTTTATTGCAACATCTCCATCATTTCATTATCCTTTGCAGAAGAATTTTCATCATCATTAGGAGGAATATTATACTCACTATGGTAATTCTGAACATAGTTAGGAAATTCATTACCATCATTGCTTGGAAAATATTTATTACCATCCTCACTTGAAGGAAATTCTTCACGACCATCATCCGCACTTTGGAAATCCTGACTTAAACAAATTCTTCACCATCTTCATTTGTTCCTTTTAAATCCTCTTGGAGGATTCAATTCGTTATCACCATGAGTGCCTTTGAAACACTCACTTGGAGAAAATGAATTATTCACATTCGTGCTTCTAAAATTATCATTTACTAGAAACTCTTCATCCCCCCCTTCATAATTGGTGCTCTCATAATCCTTAGGATTGGGATTAAGTGGAAAATATGACTCTCTATTCATAGTTAAATTATCATTTGCAGAAAATTCTTCATCCTCCCCTTCATTAGTGGTGCTATCACAATCCATAGAATTAGCACTAAGTGGAAACTTTGAATCTCTATTTAATGGAATTTTTTCATCCTCCCCTTTGTCA
Organism: Pinus taeda; assembly: GCA_000404065.3. NCBI lineage: Eukaryota > Viridiplantae > Streptophyta > Pinopsida > Pinales > Pinaceae > Pinus > Pinus taeda. The sequence goes on from APFE030783362.1 coordinate 228,846, forward strand.
GTGGTGCCCTCATAATCCTTAGGATTAGGACTAAGTGGAAACTTTGAATGTCTGTTTATTGGAAATTCTTAATCCTCCCCCTCCCCTGCCTCAGTGGTGCTCTCATAATCCTTAAGATTAAGACTAAGTGAAAAATTTGACTTTGGAAATTCTTCATCCTCCGCTTCATCAGTGGTGCTCTCATAATCCTTAAGATTAGGACCAAGTGGAGAATTTGACTCTCTATTTACTGGAGATTCTTCATCTTGGCCTTCATCAGTGGTGATCTCATAATCCTTACGATTAGGACTAAGTGGAAAAATTGAGTCTCTATTTACAAGAAATTCTTTTTGTTGCCCTTCATCAATGTTGCTATCGTCATCCTTAGGATTAGGACCAAGTGGAAAATTTGAGTCTCTATTCATAGTGAAATAATTGTTGTTATATTCATTAATATGAATAGAATTGTTGCATGACAAAGATGTTGATGCTTCAGAAATAAAAAAAATTAACTATCAAAAGAATCCATGACTTTCAAACAAAATATGTTGAATGACACAAATGCACTCTCTCCCAATGAAAAATGCACTCTCTTCCAATGATACAAATGCACTCTCTCCCAATGACAATTTATAGCTTAGAGATTGAAATTTTCCCTCCAAATTCCCTCCCCAAAACGTTTCGCTGAAAATTTTCCTTTCAAAGTTCCCCCTAGAAACTTTTGCCGAAATTTTTCTCTCCAAAAATTTCATTTGAAATATTTCCCTGCAAAATTTTTGTCTAAAACTTATTAGAAAAGATTTTACTAAACTTTTGGCCTTGAAAGTTTTACTCATTTTTATATTCAAAGTATCCATATAAAGTTCCCTTTAATGCATTCCTTTTGAAAATTAAAAATAATTTTTTTTTTTTTTAAATTATTAACATTGGGGAGCTACTGTAACTATAATTTAATTTCTTTTATAATTTGTGGTTTTATTTTTTTATCCCAAACATTGAGGAATAATAATATAATTTAAAATGGCTATAATATTACAACCTATATATTTAAATTTTCCTTAATATTTAATTTTAATCTCACATTCGAGAAATGCTAAAGCAATCCCACAATCTTCGCTATATAATAACATTCATTGTTTTTATTTGTCACATCACATCAAGTCTTCTCGATTTTGTCTAAAAGTTTGGAGCAATTTTGCGGAGGAGCCACATTGTCATCGATAACACTTTGAGAATGAGAGTTGTTACATTGTCATCGATAACACTTTGAGAATGAGAGTTTTTCTCATTTCAAATGTTAGTTTTCCTTCTATTTTGACCATTTAAAGAGAAATTTGGGGAAAATCTATTGTTTTATGGCTTTTATGCTCAAAAACTATATTTTTTTATTCGTTTTCCATTTTTTTTTTAATTTATTTTTTGTAATTATCATATTTTACGGGAAAAACCACTTTTTTTTTTTAGAGAAGAAAACGAGAAAAACTCAAATTTGTTGGATTTTTAGGAGAAAAAAACAAGAAAATTTGTATTTTTTCGAGCTTTGAAATGAAAAAACCGGTGTTTACTTATTTATTTATTTTTTTAATTTGTCTTGAGGACTTTTCAATTAATTGATTCGAAGTTTATGAAATCGTTGAAACAAGAGATACTTAGGTTCAAATTCCCCTTAGGTCACTGATTTAGAAAGAGTAAAATATGTCATAAACCCTCAAAGGTTCACTAGTAATTACATGTCAGGTGGGCTACTGTGTTCCTCCACGAAAAAAATAAAAGAAGAAAAAAACTATTCCCTTAATTTTTTTTACATTATGAAAAAAAAAAAAAAAAAAATGACCTTTTTTTTCAAACACATACCAATATAATATATATATATATATATAGTATATATATATATATTATATATATATATTATAAAAATATATAATATTAAAAACAATATATATATTTTTTTTAAATTTTTTTTTTTTTAATTTTAATCTTAATTTTTTTCTAAATTTGGGGTCAAAAGGCCGAGTGGGCTGTCGTCCACGACAAGGCCCACGAGCCTCAAAAGCCCAAATTTTAATATATATATATATATATTATATATATATATATATAATTTGAGGAAGATGACATCAAAGAAAGTCTCTGCGAATGTTTATGGACCAAGGACATCAATTAGAGCATCTAAATTTCTAGTTGGTCGTTCTATGAATACTGCTAAACATACCCGAACTGAGAAACATTGTATAAGTCAAGCAACTGGTGATCTCAGTCCGCGTGTGATAAAGGACCCTTCCAAGACCTTTTACTTTCGTGATGTGTTAAATTGTATTTTTTAAACGAACATAACTGAATACATCTACATGCTCTAAAGAAGAGGAACATGTCAATCATCAACACATGAAAACATAAGTCATTGATAGCGGAGTTCGTCCAAGAGGGACTACATCTCCGGGCTCTAGTGTCAAGATGGTGTAGGCCGCCGCATTAAGTGTTGTCAATAGTGATGCACATAGAGGTGATGTCGCTATCATACAAGGAAATTTTCCTCACGCAGGAGTGGCTCCAAAAGATGTTCCACTACAGGAACTCTCAGTCAAAAGACTCCTACCAGTATGACACGAACTCATGCATGATGAGCATCCCGCCAACATGGCATAAAAGGGATCTCAATGCAAACATGCATGGCGACACATGAGTATACCATCGACATATGACAAAGGGATCTCAAAACATAGCATGACAAATCATGAGAACAAGTACATCACATAGACGATTCCACATCACATGAAGCAGGAATCATGAAAGCAAGTAATAAACAAGATCCCTCATCAACATCAAACATGGATTTGTGCAGCACAATGCATAGCAAAAGAAGTACATAAACACACTGCATATACCTCACATCCACGGGCCATCTGAAGAAGCAGATGTCAAACTGCTGAATTTGTTCGTGCCATTAATCTCACGACATCAATCACATGGAAATGACTGCTCGCACATGAATGATGATACATGCATTCCACTTAGAAAAGTGGCTAAAGAATAAAATGAGAAAATGAGAAATCTGAATGCACCATCAGACTTTTGGCGTCGAATAGTGCAAAACTGATTGTCCAATCTTTGAATTTTGAGAAATTGAGAATCTGGGGATTAAGAAATATTTTAGATTCCCCCTAGATTCCTCAAAGATTCTGCTCCATGGATGGACTGGGAATCTGCAACTCAAAAGGTGAATTAGCCCTCGCCATTGCAATCCCTATAGAAAACCATGAAAAACAACTGTAAACTTGACTATATTCTGACATGGAGAAAAAATACCTCCTAGGGAAAATTTCAAGATCATGGTTCTGCTCCCTGTTTTTGCAGCAATCATGGTTCCACTTGCATACTGAAAAATGGCCAAAAAATGAAGAACTTTGATGGAGAAACGGACATTGCCATTGCGTTCGTGGCATCGAGAAGCGCTGAAACCATATAAAATTTGTCAAATCTGACAAAGTGAAAATTCAACCCTCTTGCAAAATTCTGCCTCAAACTACATGCTCTACCTCCTCTCGCCTCAAAATCCATGCTTGCTCCTGGTTCCTCCATCTCCCACGCACTGTTCAAATGAGGTTTATATAAAATACCTTCAGCGGATTTAACAATGAGGTAGTTGTGGTGCATTGGTAAGTTTGGGTATTAGTTGAGGAGGGGGCGGGTGGTCAAACCCCACCCCTCCCTTTGTTTTAAATAATATAGTTTAAAAAAAAAACTGAACGAATTTAAAAAGTGGTTGGGTCCGCATTGGGCGGCTTGCTCCATGCCTATTTCCATTAGCACACATCAAGTTCTGGGTGCATTAACGTTTGAACCAGCGTTGTATTTTATGGGGCTACGCAATGGTTATGGGTTGCGTGGTACCTCATTAATGAAGGGTGTTCGTATTTGGGGACGCCTGCTTGGGGGCCGACCACTTGGGTTGGGCGGGTTCGACCTTCACTGGTCCCGTATTATGTGTGGTATGTTGATGGGTTTCAGGGTGTGGGCCGGGTCCACCGGAGGTGGCCTATGCCCACCCCATAGTAATGTGTTATGTTTGACGGATGTCGGGAGGAGGGTCCGGCGGGGTCATGGTCACCGACCCATAATTAAACATTGTTTTGGTTTATGGTTGGATGGGCCGACGGGGGTCACAGCTTGTCGGCCCAATCTTAAATAATTTTTTTGTGTAATATGGTTTTGGGGATGGCGGGGGTGGTGGCCCACCACCTCATTCATATATTTTTAATGGGAGGAGATTTTCAAAACTTTAGAAAATAAGGGATATTGGGCAAATTAACGAGGTCACAATTTCGACTGATTTTGGGAGCTAGGTTTCATGCCTCGGGGTCGGTCAAATTGTAGGACACTTAAACCTGGCCCACAACGCAAGTTTGACCAAAACTTTGACTGGCTCGTTCTCCTTCATACAAGCTCAGATTGATGAACTGTTCACACCTCCGTGATCAGGACAATGATATCTACGCTGTGGTCCTGGGTCGACATCATTCTGATCACTTTGATTTTTGAGCGTTCATAAGCTCTCTTTGTCCTGTGTGTTTCTAGAGCCACTTGGATCAACTGGCTCGTTAATTATATTCAAGATTATTTCAGAATGAAGGAATGCACGAGAAATAAATAAAACAAATTTTACATAGCATGTTAAATATAGTGAAAGCGATCAAGGTATACATATCTATCTATATTGTGGTATGATTAAATTTGGTGAACTATATGAGGTGATGGGCAAAGTATAAGACATGTTTGGTGTTGAATGCTGACACTGTTTATGTTCTCACAAAATTGCCCAAAGCACATGAAAATGTTAGATGCCATCTCTCAAAGGTCAAGTATGATACATACGAAGAATCTACAATTTTGTGTGAAGAAATCGTAACCAACATTGCAAATAATATTGTAAGTATGGTTATTTATATTTATGTGTTATGCATTATTGTAAAGATCATTAATTTTTGTATACATTATTGATTATTAACATATTATATTTTGTTTGATAGGATTTTTCTAAGAGTCTTTCAATGATGTTGGAGTTTATTTATTATCTAGAGTCAAATATTATGAATGCGATCAACAATTTCCACAGAAAGACAGAAGAAGAAAGGAGAAGGAAGCAAAGATAAATAACTCATGACACTGCAATAGTACATACATGGGATCATCAAAGAAAAACTAAGGTGGTTTAATGTAGTAAATCTAAACATGTTGCTTTTGAAGAAGTGGAAGTTCAAGATGAAGCTGAAAATATGTTACCATTAGTGAAGAGGAGATTAGAACTATTGTTCAAAAGGAGAAAACAAATAAAACACCAAAAATAAAAATGTCCATGGATGTCTCTCTTCCAGTTGATTACAAGGAGATTGTTTATCTAGAATAAAATATGTTAACGGGTAACAAGAATAAATTAAAAAGATCAGAGTGAAAGCTCTAAAGACAACAAAGAAATCATAACATTAGGTGCTGATTTAGAGGATGGCATTATTAAAACAAAACAAAATGCCACTCACAATCACTTGGTGAAGAATAAATTAATTAATGGAGGAAAAACATTTCAGCTTAATGCCAAAGAATACTATAGGCCAAATGGAGGACAATCTCAATATCAAATTAGAAAGGCACATCACCTACATGTCCATAATTTGAAAACATTGTTCAAGGATAAACCATATGCACATGTGGTTCTTGTTGATCTAAATCAAGTTCCCAACAAAGAGGCATTTCAGAGGACATGATTTTTTGAATACAAGTATTATGTAATTAGAGGGAACCATTCAATAGAGGCTGGAAAACAATTGATCGAGGAATATCCAAATAACTCTCCTTTTGAAATAGTGAGATGCATCATTTATGCTAGTTTAACATAATCAAAAGAAATATTATTGGCATGGGATCATAATACAGATAATGAGTATAGAATGTCTATGACTTTCATGCAAAGGGTTGGATTTATTCATAATGAATTTGAAGAAAAATGTGGTGTGGATAAGCCAAAGGTCAGTCTAAGATTTTAGAAGGAATGTTGTATGGAAATAGATTACCAAATTGAGGATAAAATCAATTCAAAGGTGGCAAAGTAAATGTGCATTTATTCATAGGCATGGATAACATTTTCTAGTTGGCATTTACAACTAGGGAGATATGGGAATTAATTGATGAGATTTTCAACATATGGGAGAATATTGCCATAAAAATCAGAAGGTTAAAAAGTATAAACCCATACTATGTACCAACAGTAAGACACATCCTGAAATCAACCCACTTCTAGATGATATGACTATCACACCTTGGAGAATAATGTAAGGAATGAAGGATGACAAATTAGTCAGATGAATAATATGTCATGTGAAGTCAGGTGAGTTATCAATGGATGAAATGTGCTCAAAATTTCAAAAGTAAGTTTGTTGAATTATTTTTACTTTTTCTGTGATTATAATTTTATTTTAAATAGAACATACTGTTGTTGGTAGTATTTGTATACATATCACTATTTTAACAATTTTTACTTTATTTATTCAGTCATAGTATTTATATGAAAATACAAGAACCTATGGTTAAAATGTTGAATGAAAAGAGTTGGGATGATGTTGTACACAACTACCGAGAATCAAGTTCTACAACCACACTTTTTTTTATATCTTGTATTTAAAAAGGTACATTGATTTATACTTTCATTTTATTCATATATAAATTATTTTTATTTTATTACTTACAAATATATTTTTTTATTTCATTAAATATGTCAAAGAAGGATGTAGATGTTGGAAAAAATAACTATGTTCAGTCTTCAATAATGTGTTTGAATCATTATTTAATGTACTTGTCAAAAGAATAAAGAAAATTATTATTATTATTATTATTGTGACTTATTAAAGCATGGGTTTCATGCTTGGGTCACCATGTTTTAGGTCAAAGTCCCGATTGAGGACTTATAGAATTTATTCTAAGTATATAGAACTATTGTACATTTAAATAGACCCTTCTTGGGATTTTGAATCATGTAAAAATATTTAGTATTGAGTCAAATATGAATTATGGAACCTCCACACCATGTCGGCCTAAGGGAAGATCAAGTTAGCCTAAGACCATATTCGACCCCACAAGAAGCCTATAAAATGAAGGACATCAAATTCATTTGGAGCATCACTTCTTATTGTTGGGTGCAGGAATTGCATTTAAGAAAACTTGTCAACACTTAATTGTCAACCCAGGGATTTCGTAAACTTAGAGACGAAGCACAGGCAATGCCAGAAGTGGTATGAACTTTTCCTATTCATAATCCTTCTTCTTAAATGAAATGTTGCAGAATAAGACAAAAAGCAATCTTAAAGACAATCAACACCAAAGCAATTCTAGTACAGGAATGTAAAAGAATAATTTGTGAGGAAATCAAGTAAATGAACATTCACACAACTGGAAGCAATCTTAAATGTTGAAACGAAGTAGTATGTTTATCTTTAGTATAGATGGCTAACATTTTAACAAGTGGGCCCTTGAAAGATCTGTTTCCCAATTGATCTTCCTTCTACACCAAGCAACCCATTCTTGTACTATTGTAATCTGCTTGCACTGGTGAAGGTACAATACTTTATGTGAAAAAGTGTATTTTACCTTCTTTATTGAAGACTTATGTCTTTATGGAGGTGCTCTAAGACTCAAGGCCTAGAGCACTCTATTCCTATGACAAGAGACTAGCTCTTGCACCGAGATAGAGCTTCCTTCACCAAAGTTTCCAATTTACTTTTGAAAGAATTAAAAGACGTGTTGAAAAGAATTTCACTTGCAAGTTAGATTCCGAGATAAATTACATGTGAAAGAGAATGCTTTACTTAATTGAACTTTGCAATGAAAGTAAATTTCATAAATAAAAAACAATTTGAAATAATCAAGTAGCAGTCAAAGTAAATTTCATGCATCGACTCACTTCAACAATTTATTTTTAACATTTTTGTTCCGTGTTCTTAACTCATAAACTACAAGTATAAAGTATATTGTTTGTAATAACATTCTTTCTTAATTCATGTAAAGATCCTTCAGAAGTATAGTTCTTCACATTGAGAATGATTACTTGAATTGACAATACATTTGCTTGCAGGAATAAATGAAATTATAAGCAGGAAAGAAATGTAACACTTGTTGTAAAGTAAAACCGGAGTGCAGGAAAATACATGCATTGATACAGGAAGAATCTTCCTGCACGACCCGAGTGGAAGCAAACTAAGGCAAAAATTATAGGAATGAAATTTCAAGAAAGTAATTTGCAGGAAATAAATTGCAAGAAAGAAATTAAATTAATTCAACTTCCAAACTATGGATCCATTCACGCTGTAAAATAAAACTGGAGTGCAGGAAAATACATGCACTGGTACAGGAAGAATCTTCTTGCACAACCCAAGCAGAAGCAAACTAAGGAAAAAATTGCAGGAAGGAAATTGCAAGAAAGTAATTTGAAGGAAATAAATTGCAAGAAAGAAATAAAATTAATTAAACTTCCAAACTACAGATCCATTCACGCTTGACTATAAAATGAATTAATCTCAGAATTTTGAAATAAACATAAGAGAAATCAAAGCCACACAACTAAAAATGAATAAATGTTCACACAACATTTTTAAATGGCAAAAGCACAATGGTAAATGAGCTGGGTTGGCTGGGGCCTAGCCAACCAGCTCGTTTCCCGTTTAGGGAACAAAATGCTTTATCACTTTATCACACATGAAATAGAAATTAAACACAACGCGAAGAAAACATTGTGTGTTCCTTGTATTAAATTGATCAACAAATATACATGATAGTGCAAGTCCAGCCCAAAACTGAGGGCGATACAAAATTACAAAGTAAACAAAATTATAACTCCGAGATCACTAGCTTAGCTCTACCTACAGTCTACATTATATATAGTCTCTCATCCTTAGCCATATTCTGCTAATTACAGTCATTTCCTATTCAAGTCTTTCGACCGAATGGACTAATGAATGAACTTTGCAAAACTGGCTAATGGTTATAATAAAACGTGGACTTTGCTGGCCATAGACCATATTCTTGGAAAGCATCCCTGACAATACACTGCCAATGTCCATCCTCAAATAGTCCGCAACCGAACTAGGAGTTGTGGATCAAAACGCTCGCGTGGAATATCACGGATCAACTTCGTTGGCGGTGCAGGAATCTGCTCGCACTACACGCTAAATAATTATTAATAATTAGTTTTTCAATTACTTTTAGGAAAGTTAAACATAAGTCACAAGAGATACTAAAAGGCATGAAATCTATGTAAAGTAATTAATAAAGAACTTAATAAATGTTAATTATGAAATATGAAGTATATGTAGGAATAGATGATTATCTTGGACTAGTGCAGGAATGAGAGGGTTAAATAGAGATTAAATAGAGGTTAAGGCTTATGGGAATAGGGTAAAAGTAGAACAATTTGGGACACCAACATCCTCGCATCCCTAAGTTTTTGTGTGTCCTCACACAACATTTTACCTTCTGCAAAAAATCTTCAAAAATGGGTGGCCAACTCTCAATCCTGTACTTCAATAGTTATCCATGCATTCACTACCTTTGACTTTTTACTTCAGGCTCTTTTCAGCTGATTAGTCACCTTCTTGAGGCATTTGTAGCACTTGGAAGCCTAATACTTCCATACTTTCACTTTTTGTTTCTGCTTCTTGACTTCTGCGAGTAGCTCTACCTCACCGTACTTTTGCCAATTTTTCTCCTTCATGACCTGGTTCAAAGCCTCCAAGTCATGAACTTGCTGCTCTAATTCCACTATTTGGTTGTTGAGGTAGATGGTAGAGGGCTCCATGCTCAGATCCTCTGGTGTAAATAGCTTTTCTGCATCAGACTCCAAGTAAGTCCATCGTTGTCGAGACTAAGGTCGTCTAGTGTTTGCATTATGACATCACCAATAGTTTCTGCGCTCGGGGTTTCTTTATCACCGAGGGTTTTGATGCCCTCCACAGCCTTCGTGCTAAGGGTTTTAGTACCTTGTGCACTTAACTCCACAGGGTTTTTAATGCCCTGTTCTTCCAAATTTTCAGGGGATTCAATACCCTGTTCATTTAAACTAGCAAGGCTTCAATATCCTGTTCATCAAAAACATTGAGGGTTTTGATGTCCTTTGTTGTTCCTCCAAGTGGTTTGCTATGCCCACAATGCTTCTGGTAATTTGTCAGCCCAGTCCTTTTTGTGAATATTTATTGTCTTTGTGAGGATGGACTCAATCACCTTGTTTGTGGACTCCACTTGACCGTTTGTTTACGGGTGATACGGTGTAGATTTCCAGTGTCGTATTTTGTATTGCTCCATCACACCCTGTACCAAATTAGAAATAAAATGTGGTCCATTGTTAGAAACAATTTCTCTAGGCACACCAAATTTAGTAAGGATTTCAATAAAAATAAAATAAACAACAACTCTTGCAGTGCAAAAGAAACAACTTCAACTTCTACCCATTTTGTAACAAAATCTGTACAAACCAAAATATGCTTTTTATTTAATAATGTTGGATTTATTGGTCCTACAAAATCAATGAACCATTTTTCAAAAGGATCAATCATAACCTGAGGACATAAAGGCATTTCATTAGTTTGATTAGGTTGGCTAATTCACTGACATCTGTAACATCACTTGACATATTGTTTGGCATATTTAAACAAGGAGGGCCAAAAATAGCCAACTCGTAACACTTTGTATGCAGTCTACTTATTGACGAAGTGACCCCTGCAAGGTTCATCATGCGAAGATTTTAAAATATCAAACACTTCTTCCTCTCTTACACCTCTACGGATAATGAGATCTGCTCCGGTGTAAAAGAGGTCTCCTTGAATCTAGGAATATGCAGTGCTTTTCAGTATGATATTCCACTTTTCACGAGTGGATAAGTGAGGTGGTAATTTGCCAGTGACTAAATAGTTAGCTATGTCAGCAAACCATGGGGATTTTGTTGACACAACAAAAAGATGTTTGTCAGGAAAATCATCATACACAGGAATTGCTTCACCAGGATTATTTAATCTTGAAAGATAATCTACTACTACATTAGATTTTCTTGGTCCATCAATAGTGGTAATATTAAATTCCTGTAACAATAATAACCACCTAGTCACTCTACCACTAGTTAATGTTTTATTCATCAAATATCTTATTGCAGAATGGTCAGTATGCATAGAGACTTCATATACTGTAATATAATGTCTGGATTTACTAATGGAAAAAATTATAGCTAAAAAATCCTTCTCAGTAACCGTATAATTTAGTTCAACGGGTGACAAGTTTTTACTAATGAAATAAATAGCATAAGATTGTTTGTTTTCTTCTTGTCCTAAAGCTGCACCAGTAGCAGTATCTGAGGCATCAGAGGAAATATGAAATGGCAGGGACCCGTTTGGTCCTCTCAAAACTAGTGCCTGGACTAGTTTTTCCTTCAATGTCTCAAAGGATGGTTAGCAAGCTGTGGACCAAGAAAACTCACTATGTTTAGCCAAAAGTCGGAAAAGGGGGGTAGCTATCCTTTAGAAATTCTCAATGAATCTCCTATAGTAGCCCGCATGTCCGAGAAAATCTCTCACTTCCATTTGAGTTTTGGGTATAGGAAGACTCAAAATAATTTCTATTTTTGTAGGGTCAACCTAGATACCTTTGTTAGAAATAAGATGGCCAAGAACCACCCCTGCCTTTCACATTAATCTTAATTTTTTATCACTCAAGGCGAGATGAGCTTCTTGGAAATGAAGAGGCACTTTTTCTAGATTCTTGAGGGCTTCCTGAAATGAATCACCAAACATAGAAAAGTCATCCACATATATTTCGACACATTCAATGTCAGCAAAAATGGCCAAGACCAACCTTTGAAAGGTAGCCAGGGCATTACATATCCAAAATGAAAGCACTTGGTAAGAAAATGTACCCCATGGACATGTAAAAGTGGTTTTGTCTTAATCCTTGGGTGCAATCTGTATCTAGTTATATCCACTAAAGCCATGTAGAAAAGAAAAGTACTTACTAGCAAGGGTATTGAGTACCTGATCGATGAAAGGAAGGGGGAAGTAATATTTGAGAGTAGCTATGTGAAATTCTTTGTAGTCAATACAAATGCACCATCTCCCATCTTAATTCGGGATTAAGACCAATGGAGAGACCCACTGGCTGTCAGAAATAGGATAGATAAAGTAAACATTTGAGAGTTCTTGCAATTCTTCCTTTACAACATCTCTTACAGCTGGGTGCATTCGCCTTTGGGTTGTTAGACAAGTCAGGATCCATCCTGAATAGATATGGTGGGTACAAGTTTCAGGAGGGATACTTTTCATATCTTCATAACCCCATGCAAAGGTATCAAGATGGTTTCACAACAAATTCACAAGCTTCTCTTGCTGGGGAGAATCCAAGTCTAAACTGATACGCAAGGATTTACCTACACTAATCTCAACAAGAGTGGTATTAGGCTCAAGATTACATAGAGGTGTCGCTAGAGATGGTGGTGAGGGAGGTAGAGAGTCATACCTTTCTTGAAAATATAGACTAAAAATCTGACTCAATGACTCAAAATTGGGCATGGTGTCTAGATTGTTCAGGAAGTCTTGAATCTCACCCTCCTATGAGAATTCAACATTTTGACGTATCAAGGAAACAAGCTGAGTCTCCTCATCACTACTGTAGTCTAACCATAAAGTGTCATGGAGCTCCTGAATGGATCTAGTAGGTGGATACAAGGTGATCTTCTTCTTGGAATATCCATGGGAAATATACATGTCACTAGAACGACATCTGATATAAGCATCAGCTGTAGAAAGCCATGGTCATCCTAAGATCAAGGGATGTCCTCCCACAGGGTTCTTTGGCTGAAGCACAATGAATTCTGTGGGATATTCCTAAGATTCTAGGGAAACGACCACATCATCCAACACCCCTTCCAGCTTGATTTTAGATACGTCTGCTAGTTCAAGCACAATGGGAGTAGGACGAATATGGACCAATCCAAGTTGATCCATGGTTTACATGGTCACAACATTAATGGCTTCCCCTAGGTCTATAAGTACATTAGAGACAAGGACATCACCTATCTGAAAAGAGACAATAGGGTTTCCGGGGTCGGTAAATTTCTCCATGTGCATACACCCCGTCATTAACTCTGCTACTCTACCAACAAATTGAATGGTTTGAGGTTCTAATCTTCTCCTCCCTGGCTTCTTGGGACAGAGTTCCCCAATTATTTTTGTACAAATGGGGATCCCTTTAATAGCTTGGAGAAAAGGTACCTTTATGAAAAGGTTCCTAAGCTCAGAAGCTAGGTTAGTCTCAGGAATGGGGTCCTTCTTCTCCACAACTAACCTCTCTGGATAGGGAGGTCGGTTGGAAGAAAATGGAAAAGGATTAGAAGGTATGCAGATAGGCTGGATTGTGTCATATTTTTCAGAATGATCAAGATTTTCCTCCTCACCTTTCTCGTTGATAATCACCATAGGCTGCTTTTGATTTTCTGAGGTTACTATCTTCCCCGATCTCAATTGGAGGTCATTGACTCCAACTGGCATGGACTGATATCTAGACAAGGAAAGCAGGTTCATATAATGGATCATTTGTACCACTTTGTTATTGGGTTTGGGTAAAGGTTGGGTAGGTAGTTGAGAAGGTCGAAACAATGGAGGCAAAGGCAATGGTGGCATTGGTTGACTCAACTGAGGTAATGATGGTTGTGGCATTGGGTAAGGTCCATATGTTGGAGGGCATGACTACATAGGTGCAGGATAGGAATGGTGTGAATGGTATGAATGGTTTGGCCCTCTCCATCCTTGTTTCCAAGATTGGGAGGGTTGTCCATAATGATATTAGTTCCCATGCTGCCAATGTTGAGAGTGACTATTGTTAGGACAGGAATATGAATGTGAATTATAACCCAAAAAATGTGGTGGAGGTTCATGAGCCATACCTGTACTGACATGAGACCAGTTTCTTCGTGCTTCCGTAGCATGTAGTGATTCGGCTTCAGGTTGTCCTCCTTCTAGTACAAATTTTAGCCGAGGTATGGAGGGACATTTTTGCATGGCATGGTTCTCTGTACAAATTGCACATTTATTAGTTTCTTTAATATCGAGAGGACATTCTCTTAAAAGATGCTTTCTTCTACATTTTGGAAAAAAAAATGGACAATGACTCTTGTTCCTCTACAAGTTTTTATTGAAACTTCAAAGAGTCTATTTGTTTACTAAAAATATTCATTATTTCAATTTTCATATTGTCCATTTTGTTTTCTAATCCAATAATCATAGCATTAGTAGATTCGGTTTTCTTATTTCTATTCTGCATTCCTTTACCGAATCTATATTGGTTCCTTAAGACTTTCCTGCACAAGTCACAAATTTGATCAAAATAATTTTGATCAATATCCCCTTGTCCTAACAGATTTTAGATTATTCCTAGTATCATTAGTAAGCCCCCCTAAGAACAAGGTTTTAATGGTACTTAGATCAAATTTGTGCTTTGACCTTTGGAGGATGTACATGAATTTCTCCAAGTTGTCCTCTAGAGTCTCATCATCATTTTGCACAATAGTAAAGATTTCATCTTGAATATTTTGAGTCTTACAATATTCTTGATATTTTGACAAGAACACTCTCTTCATTTGTTCCTAAGAAGATATAGTGTTTCCTCCTAGTCCCATGAACCAGCGGAGTGCTGCATCCTTGAGAGTTGCAGGAAACAGCTTTAATTTTTGGGCATCAGATGAATAATTATAACCTCTACACAAAATATCAAACTCAAATAGGAAAGATTATGGATCTTCATGTACGTTACCGTAGAAATGAGGAAGATCTGATGGTGAAATATTTTTCATTTGTACCTGTGTATTAGGATCCACAATTGGGAATCCAAAAGTGGCATGTTCCTTATTTACCTAATTTTCTCCAATTCCTTTGGCATTGTCTTCCTGATCTTCCATTGTTTTTCTTCCACACGAACTGCTCTCAACAGGCTGAGAAGGATGAATATGGGTTCTAATAATCCCCTTCTTCCCCTTTGTCGGTTATGTCACACCTAGACCACTGCTGCCAGAGCCCAAGTGGATTGTTCCTGTGTGATGAGTCTAAGTTTGTTTGGACTTTCTGCCTACAAAATAAGGCCCAATATGAGATTTGGTTTCACATTTATCATTATTTCTTTGGCCCCTAGTGGGCTTTAGATCCCTACCTCTTTTAAGCATTCATTTCAAAAAATGATAAAACGAACTTTCAATAAAAATGTTGCAACTTAAAAATAACTGGACACCTATAAATTCCTTCAAGCAAATAGAAGCACACTACAAAAAAAAATACTAGCAGACTTACCCTATTTCAAAAAAACAGAAAATTCTTACCAATTCAAATCGCCTCCCAGAGAACGGTGCCAAAATGTTGGGTGCAGGAATTGCACTTAAGCAAACTCCTCAACACTTCATTGTCAAACCAAGGGTTTCGTAAACTTAGAGACAAAGCATAGGAAATACCGGAAGTGGTATGAAATTTTTCTATTCCTAATCCTACTTCTTAAAGGAAATGTTGCAAAATCAGACAAAAAGCAATCTTAAAGATAATCGACACCAAAGCAATTCTAGTGTTGGAATGTAAAAGAATAATTTGCGAGGAAATCAAGAAAAGGAACTTTCACACAATTGGAAGCAATCTTAAATGCTGAAATGAAATACTATGTTTGTCTTCAGTATAGATGGCTAACATTTTAACAAGTGGGCCCTTGCAATATTTTTTTTCTAATTGATCTTCCTTCTACACCAAGCAACCTGTTCTTGTACTATTGCAATCTGCTTGCACTAGTGCAGGTACAATAATTTATGTGAAAAAGTATGTTTTACCTTCTTTACTGAATAATTATGTCTTTATGGAGGTTCTCCAAGCCTCAAGGCTTAGATCACTCTGTTCCTATGACAAGAGACCAGCCCTTGCACCGAGACAGAGTTTCCTTCACCAAAGTTACCAATTTACGTTCGAAGGAATTAGAAGACGCGTTGAAAAGAATTGCAATTGCAAGCTAGATTCTGAGATAAATTACATGTGAAAAAGAATGCTTTACTTAAATGAACATTGCAATGAAAGTAAATTTCATAAAGAAAAAACAATTCGAAATAATCAAGCAGTAGTCAAAGTAATTTACATGCATCAACTGAATTTCACCAATTTACTTATAACATTTATGTTCCTTGTTCTTAAGTTAAAAACTACAAGTATAAAGTATAGTGTTTGTAATAACATTCTTTTCTTAATTCATGTAAAGATCCTTCATAAGTATAATTATTAACAATGAGAATGATTACTTGAATTGACAATATGTTTTCTTGTAGGAATAAATGAAATTATAACCAGGAATGGAATGTAACACTTGTTGTAAAGTAAAACTAGAGTGTAGGAAAATACATGCACTGGTACAGGAAGAATCTTCATGGAAGAAAGTAATTTGTAGGAAAGAAATTGCAAGAAAGAAATAAACCTAATTAAAATTCCAAACTACAGATCCGTTCACGCTTAACTATAAAATGAATTAATCTCAGAAATCTAAAATAAACATAAGAACAATCAAAGCCACGCACCGCAAATGAATAAATGTTCACACAAACTTTTTAAATGGTGAAAGCACAAGGGTAAATGAGCTGTTTGGCTGGGCCCTAGCCAACTAGCTCGTTTCTCGTTTAGGAAACGAAACGATTCATCACTTAATCATGCATGAAATATAAATTAAATACGACGTGAAGAAAACATGGCGCATTCCTTGTATTAACTTGATCAACAAATATACATGAGAGTGCAAGTCCAGCCCAGAACTGAGGGCGATGCAAAATTACAAAGTAAACAAAATTATGACTCCAAGAATGCTAGCTTGGCTCTACCTACAATCTACATTATATATAGTCTCTCAGTCTTAACCATATAGTGCTAATTACAGTCATTTCCTATTCAAGCCTTTCGATCAAATGGACTAACAAATGAACTTTGAAAAAGTGGTTGACGGTCATAATAAAACGCAAACTTTGCTAGCAGTATACCATATTCTTGGCAAGCATCCCTGAATATACGTTGCCAATGTCCATCCTCAGATAGTCCGTAATTGAAATAGGAGTTGTGGATCAAAACACCCATGTGGAATATCATGGAGCAACATCATTGGTGGTGCAGGAATCTACTTGCACTGATCATGCTAAATAATGATTTACACTTAGTTCTTCAATTACTTTTAGGAAAGTTAAACATAAGTTACAAGAGATACTAAAAGGCATGAAATCTATGTAAAGTAATTAATAAAGCACATAATAAATCTTAATTATGAAATACGAAGTATATGTAGGAATAGATGGTTTTCTTGGACTAGTGAAGGAATGCGAGGGTTAAATAGAGATAAACAAAGGTTAAGGCTTATGGGAATAGGGTAAAAGTAGAAAAATTTGGGACACCAACACTTATCAAGTTCGATTTCTCTCTACTGGGTAGAAGTGGAAAAATCTTATTGCTGGGCAGAAGTTCGAAGTGGATATTTGGGAAAGTCTGTTGCCAGGAAGTCGAAGTGAATGTGATTTTGGGTGAGTCTAAGGAGTCAAGGAAAATACAAATTTTGGTGGTGATCTCTTTCTATTTCGTGATATGGATTGGGAGATCGAAGCCTTCCAAGTTGGATTACTTCTAGAAACTGTTACCTGCTACAAGTTGTTGCATAGTCAAAGTTGTTGGGAAGAGGTCAATCTTATGCAGACTGATTTGGTGTGGAGGGAAGGTGTGGTCTTGGTTTAGGGTGAAGTGTCTCAAAGAATACTATTGAAAGGAGGAATTACTTTGATTGGGTTTTCCCCTTGAGGGGCGTTTTTCCTTGGCATGTGCCTACATCTTGTGTCCATTGTTTTATGTGTTGCTAGTTTTGGTAATAGTTTGATGAACTAAAGATAAAATATATAAATAATCGTAATAATAAGAAATATCAAAACTAATTATCAAGATCGAGAAAATCTTCACTTCCTTTTTCATTTTCCAACATGGAATCAGAGCTTTGGTGAATAAATAAGAAAAAGGTAGATCCATTCATAGGCACTATCTCAGGGAAATAGTTTATTATATTCAAGGAAGATGTCTAACTCAATCAAGGGTCAGAAAAAAATTGAAGGAGCATCTAACTTCAGATCCTTGAAGAAGTAGATTGACCTAATCCTCGAGAAGAACAAGGTGATGGATTTGGTAAAAGCAAATGTAAAGAAGCCTTCTGAAGAAAATAGTGATGCCGACAAAGCAAAATTCAGGGATTTAGAATTGGTAGCTATGAATCTAATGGTAGAAGGGATAAAAGGAAATCTTGTCTCATTCATAGCGAACATCGATCATGCTCAAGAGATGTATGAAGCCTTCTCAAAGCTGTTCACTATTAAGAACATTGGTCAAGTAACAAGTCTGAAGAATGAGCTAAGAACTTTTAAGATGATACTATGGCAACCTTGTTTGTAGAGATAACTTGACTTAGGGATGATCTCTTGGAAATTGATGAGATTAATTCAAAAAAAGAAAATTTGATCACTACTCTATTAGGATTTCCACCCTTGTGAGGTTCATTTGTAGCAAGTCTCAATTGTTGGAGGAACCCCTCAACAACTCTCAAAGATAAGTATCTCATGTCTTTTCAGTTTTGGGTTCATGTGCTCATTTAGTTTTGATTATATTAAATACTAATCACTTTTCTCCCTCTATTGTCTTGACTAGGGAAATGACCCAGATTTTAGATAGGAACGCAAAAAATTACAAATATAACCATAAAAATACAAAGATGCAGCAGAAATAACACTTTATTTCATTAATATCAAATATTGAAGTATGCTTACAAACATAATGCATATAAGACTAGCTCAGGTGATGGTAGCTTATCTTTGAGGATATATGTGGTGGCTACATGCCTTTGAACTGAGTTACAATGAGGCTCAAGGGCATTTTTATTATTAAACAATAAGAGAAAATCCTAAACAGCCAAAACCCTAACTCGAAGAGATGTAACACCAAGAATTTATGGGCCTCGTTGGGGTTAGTTGGGAGCCAACTTCCTAGGGTTGTAACTTGGTCATATTGTTTCCGTTTGACGCATATGACACCTCGTTGGAAATATCTCTCTGAGGAATACAACTACTAGCATGATTTCCTTGGCAATTTTGGAAAGCAATTTTGCCAAAAAAACATCATTTAGGGCCTCAAAACGGCTCCGGAAGTTTACGACCCAAAAAACTGCCAAAAATAGTAAATTGTGCTACAATTAGGGAAACATATGAAACTGACTGTTGGGTCTAGGTGGAATAGGTGGGTGGCTACCAATATCCATCTAGATCATTCATGCCCCTTTAGGAAGCAATGGTCCCCATTGTGTGCAGAGCCTCCATGAGGTGAGAAATTTTTTGTTGAACCTGGTCCTTGGTGAGATGTTATGCAATCTCTAATGTGTCTAGTAACAGTAGGAAGCATGGTCGAAGGTGGTCCGCATTGAACGCTCAGCGTAATCCAACGAATGGGAGAATGTTGTGCTCCAAAGAATTATTTCCCACAGCCTTGGTAATGGTGTAAGGACCATATCAGAGTGGTCTGCGTTTCCCATGGGCTCTTGTAAGACATTCTTTCTGAAAATGAAACAAGACTTTGTCACCCACCTGAAACTTCTGTGGAACCCGATCTTGATCATGTCACTACTTGTAATTGGCATTTTCCACAATGGAGCGGTGATATATCGGCTTGTTGGGTAGAGGTGCTTTGGGAGTTAGATTGAACGAATGCTTGACCTGACATTGCAACGGTACCCCTGTGGGTGAGGAGAAGATGTCCCTGTATTCTTTCATGACTGTATCCACTTGCTTCTGCAGCGTAGAGGAACCCTTCTTGAGGGCCATGGACGTGGCTACAATATTTCCCTTACTTTGAGAGCGAACCAAAAAGGAAATAAATTTCCTAGTATGAGAGATGATCTTATTGCATTTCTTAGTAGAGATCAAAGAGGTAGCGGTAGGTGGGGCTACCTCTAGTATCTTTTATAATGTATTACCCAAAGAAATAATCACAGAGCAAGGTGTAGACTCATATACAACATGTCGCTTCCATAAGTACGGTTGTCCTAATAATACATCACAAACATTGAGAGGAGTAACATAACACAACACTTCATCTGTGAAGCGATTGATGCTATAGGAAGGTGGAATTGCTGGTTGACTCAGAGATCTCATCCTTGGTGAAGTCATCCACTGATGTAGGGATGTGGGTGTGGTATGGTTAGTAGGCTCAATGACTTCACGACTTTTGCTGAAATGAGGTTCTTTTAGCTGCCACTGTCGACAATGAATTGCAATGACGAACCCTTCACCCACATTTGTGAGTGGAAAAGATGCTCCCCCTCCTTTAGATCTTCTAGCTCATTCCTCTGGATCTTGGTGGTGGAAATAGTGGCGTTGGGCTCCGCATCAATAATATGCTTCCCTTTGGCATTCCTCTTGTCGGGTTCTGACTTAGGGTCGGAACATGCATTTGATTCTAAAGCCTTCAACTCAACCACTAGCGACTGCTTGGCCTGACACTCACTTGTGTTGTGAGTGGGGCTCTTATGAAACTCACACCACTTTTCTGTGTCCTTATTTGACTTTGTGGTGGTGTTCTTTTCTTACAGATTCAATGGGTTGTCTTAGGTCACTTGGCCTTGGCTTTGTCCTTTGTTCTTCGAATTCATAGATCCAAAGTCTTGCTTCTTTTGTTTAAACTTCTGCTCGATCTTGACAGCGTATCAGTACGCCGAGCCAAGCAAGGAGATGTTTAGGAACTCCATCTCGTCCTTGATGTACCTCTATAGGAAGCCATGGTATTTGAGTACCAAATGCCACTCAAAATCCTTGATACCCAACTTTGTTCGAAGGGTATGAAAAATATTGGTAAACTCCAGCACGTCTCAGTACCTTCCTTGTCGCAGCGTGGTCCAATTTATGTATTTATCTTCATAGCTTCTGACAGGGTAGTACTGCTCCTTGATGGCATCCCAGAATGAATTTCAAGCGGGTGCGACTGAAAAGAATGAGGCTGTACTTTCATCCTTCTACTTGTTGGCATTATGGCTAAAGTGTTGTCCTTGATGGCAACCCATTCAGGTGATAGATCACAATACTTCAAGTCAGCAGCAGAGATTGATGATCAGCTATCAAATATTGAAGAAAATAAGGGGTACGCAGGTACACCTTACAGAAGGTGCGTACACACAGGCCGGTGTTACATAAAGTGCGTACATACCCACAGTTATCCCGTTCAGGAGGTGCATACCCCCAGTTCACTTACTTCAATGCAGAGAAAATCACATGTGGGGTTTCTTATGTTTAACTCTTGGTATTTAGCCGACGAAATTGTGTTATTATGGTTTTGGCCCGTGGTATTGATCCATGATTTGAGGAAGAGCTTGCCTATATAAAGCAAAGGAGATCATTTGGCTTATGTATGCTTGGGTTGAATATCTTAAGAAGCTAGATATGAAATTCTAGTGACGGGTTATGAGAGATAGCTAGATCTAAATCAAGGAGAAACATGAGAACTACAAGTTGGATCTACTAATGGGTTGATATATCCTCAGCGCATGCTCAGATCTGTAGATCTGACAGTCTGGGTTATTCTTGAAGTCTTGAAATTATCTATATCTGCAGGTACGCAAGTACAGTGAAAGAAAAGTGCGGAGATATGCAGGCACAGAAGTGTTGCAGGTGCGCAGATATGCAGTCCCAGAAGCGCTGCAGATGCAAAGGGGCGCAGGCAGTTCATTGGACACAGAGCGCACGTATGCAAGAAGTCTGTGAGGCAGAGTGCGCACGTACACAGGGAAGCAGTTGGAAACATTGCGTACTTATATGCAGTTGTTATATGGGTGAAGCTGCGTACTTCTCATGAAATCTACTTAGCTATCCATGTTTATCATTGCTGTGTTCTGGGTTTTGAAGTGATGTCTGATTTCTGGTATTAAGTTCTGATAACAGCAGTGATTGATTAAATGTTTAT
>APFE030783362.1:277479-289022 GCA_000404065.3 Pinus taeda
ATGGGAGGGGTTCGATCATTCTGAGGTTCTATCTTCATTCTCTTGGGAGAATACTAAGACTTATGAATACTGGCAGTAGTCGTTGATTGAGGGCTCGGGGGTGGCCAGTTGTAGCAGAA
The DNA here is from genome assembly GCA_000404065.3 of Pinus taeda. NCBI lineage: Eukaryota > Viridiplantae > Streptophyta > Pinopsida > Pinales > Pinaceae > Pinus > Pinus taeda. The sequence goes on from APFE030783362.1 coordinate 277,599, forward strand.
TCCTGCACAATTGAGCCTATGGTTGGGAGGAGAGTCGTCCCCCAAAATCTTGTGGTCACTTCACAGCCGGAAAGTACAGGTATAATTTCATTGAAAGAATTGTTTTCCTTTTTGACATTAATTTTAGTTTTAATTGGGCTGTTACATATGGTATCAGAGCAGTCTAATCGTTAGGGCCTATGGGCATCCGAAATTATACTTTGTTGGAAATTTTAACTTGACTTGTTTTAAAGTATGGGTTGATTACTTCGAGGAGGCGGCATAAATTTTTTTTTACCCTCATCTGCCCCACCAAGTAATTGTATGGTGATGAGGTTATATGGCCCTTATAATATATGTTATGTTGTATCATATTAATTAATTCAAAATATCTAATCATTATTTATGGGTATATGATGATATTTTTAAATATCTAATAATATATGTATGTGTTTGATATTTTGAAATATTTAACTATATTTATAAACAAAAGCTATATATGAAATTATAAAAATTATGTTAAGCATAATACTCATTAAAAATACTAAAAGGTAGGTACTTTTTATTATGGTATGATTGACTGTAAATTGCATATTATCTCTTGAAAATTGATTTCAGCTTGGTTTAACTATAAAAAAAAACCCAGATTTGGGATTTAGCGAGGATGAGGATTCTTCAATGGAGAGATGGATAACAACCTGCTCCAGCCCCATTTGATGAAATTGAGCACAAATTTATTGTAAACTTTTGACGACTTTGATTTTGTCTACAAGACTGAAGGATTGGTTAAAACGGGGGTTTGTGGTTGCCCTTAATGGATTGGTGTGACGGGGATTGGATGCAAGAACAAAACATTGGAAGGGGAACCACATGCACACCCTCTATGTGTCTTCATGCTACTTTTTCTTTACTTTCCTTTGATTTTTTTAGCTTTCTTGTTTTATTTCCTTCTTTTTTATAATTTCCTTCTTTTATTAGAGCTTTAATATGATTATTACTATTTATTATTTATTATTAAGGGAGGGATGTTACACGACACTCACTTGTGTTATGAGTGGGGCTCTTATGCTTACAAACAAAATGAAAATAAGACTAGCTCGGGCGATGGTCGCTTATCTCCGAGGAGAGATGTGGTGGCTACTTGCCTTTGAACTAAGTTGCAATAAAGCTCAAGGGATTTTTTATATTGAACAATAAGAGAAAACCATAAACAACCAAAACCCTAACTCAAGGAGATGTAACACCAAGAGTTTATGCGCCCCATTGGGGTTAGTAGGGAAGCCAACTTCCCGAGGTCGTAACTTGGTCATACTATCTTTGTTTGACGTGTATGATACCCCGTTGGAAAGATCTCTTTGAGACTACAATTGATGATGTGATTTTCCTAGTAATCGCCAAAGTTATTTTTGGCAAAAATACATCGTTTACAGCCTCAAAATGGCTTTGAAAGTTTAGGACCCAAAAAATTGCCAAAAATAGTAAATTGTGCTACAATTAAGGAAACATATGAAACTGACTGGGGGGTCTAGGTGGAATAGACAGGTAGTCACTAATATCCACTTGGATTAGGAAAAGATATGAAAAAAGGAGGATCTCTCAAGACAAGGTTAGTCAAGATACAAAGGTATGCTTTGAATACATTGATTGAAAGAATTATTCATTTGATGATCTATTACTAACTTTTTTATGACTAGATGTATTGAATATTAGTGATTATTGTTTAGGTGATTCATATCTTGAAAAATCTATCTACCTCACTGTTATCTGATTTTTGTACAACCCTAGATAGGTTCTAAAAAACCCTAACCAAAGGGTATGCTATTGTGGATGTCTGAAACCTTGAGTTGATTAGAGATATTGTGAAATACTAGTTGAAGTCTTTATTGATTTCATGTTTGGGATTTTGGTATGATCGAAAAATCCTAATTTGTTAGTATGGAATGATAAGGTTTAAAATCTCGGAACCTTTGCAGTTTTGGTTATTTTGGGCTTGCTATGTCTCTACATTATAACCCTAACTCATTAAGGTTTGGTAGAATGTGTGAGAAAGATCCTTACACTGTCTTAGAAATGATTTTTGGTATGTGTGTGTTTTTTTATCAAACCCTAGTGTAATCAAGATGGTTGTGTGTCTAACTCTTATTGATATTTGTGAAGTTGGGTTTGACTAACACATGATATGATATATATTTGCATGATGATAAAATCTAGGCATACATATGGATATGTCCTTTTTGGTTGAAGTCCTAGGTTGGTCTAGGTAAAATGTATTTATGTTATTATACATATTATGTGCTGATGTATGGTTATTATTTCTTAGATATGTGTTTACCTAGTCATTAATGGTCATGATTGTTAGGATTTAATGGAAGTCCTTGTCTAAAATTCAAGGATGATGATATTTGGAAATCTAGGGTTTTGTAGCTAAACCCCAGTGAAGTTAAATTGCCTAGTATGTGTGATATAACAATTTGAAATCTATTTAGATGATTGTTGGAAAAATGAAAATATAGGGTTTGGTAGTTAAAACCTAGTAGTAACATTGTCTAGTGTGGAATGTAACAATTTGAGATTTATGTATTTAATGATTGTTGAGATTGTGGAATTCTAGGGTTTTGGAGTTAAACCTTAGTCAAATTAAAATCTCTAAAATATGATGATTTGAGATCTTTGTAAGATTGTTGAATTTGTAGAAATAAAATTCTAGGGTTTTAAAGTTGAACCTTAGTTGAAGTAGAAATATCCGATGAATATTAACTATATGATAATATGAGATTTGTGAAGAGATTATTGAAGTTTGATTTTTTGGTTGAGTTTGATTATTGCTTGGAAATCTAGGGTTTTCAAACTAACCCTATTGGAATCTGGTCAAATTAATGACTAAGTTGTGTTTGACTTTGATTGATTCTTTTGTATGAAATCTAGGATTTGTATTGATCCCTAGCGAGAAGTCTGACATCTGTATTTTGAAAGGGTGACAGATGCTTTGTAGATCTATATTTATCTAAATTGGTTCTAGGGTTTTATATATGTTGTAGTAAGATATGTCATACCTTTGGAAGACACATTGAAACCCTAGATGGAATGAATGATGTTATGAAGTAATCTAGGGTGTATAACAAAGTCCCTAGCAATATGTTGAAGAGTATATGTCTCTTGTTTTTTTGGGTATCTGATATGTATAATGATGAAACGCTTCTGTGATTCTTATATGGCTAACATTATTCTTCAATAGATTTGGTTGTACTTTCTATTGAATTTGTGCAGGTACACAATCTTTAACTTGGTGAAGATGCTCATTGATGTGATAAGCATGATGGGGATTATGATAACTCAAATGAAATGATTGGAAGCCATGAAAGATTCTTCGATGTCAAAAAGAAGTAGATGATATCCCAGAGGAATCATGAATAAAAGATATCTCCCTAAGATTAAGAGGGAGTCCAGATAAAGAGGTACTTCCTGGATGAGAGCGAGTGACAGCTATGGTTCTTTGCTTCATGTGTCATACATTAGACTAGGCCTAACAATCGTAAGTTTGAGTGAAGGCCATGAACAGGAAAAGGAAATTGGAGAATGCATTTTGAAGTGTTGTTGAAAGAAGAAGAGTAAGGTCCGATTGAAGAATATGTTGCTGCATATGAAGTAGGAAGAAAATGTATGATTGAGGAATCTTCTATCAAAGATTCAGTTGATAGTCCTACTATGGAAAGTTGAGAAGCAACATCTATTTCCTGGAAGACCCTAGAGGTTTGGAATTGATTATGTACATAAGAAAGTAAATTATTGAATGGGGTTGTGTTTGTACAGGTGAATATATCGAAGGATTTGATAACATGCAGGTTACTAATCAGTTTGATTGGGAGAGATTGGACACTCTTGATCTGCTGGATCAAGGAGTGTTGAGGATTTGCGAGTGAAGTATTTCCTGGGAAGACATATGGCTGACACTTTGTGTTAATGTTTGGCTCCAAAAGTTGGAATGATGGCATTGTTCATTGAGCTCTGACACACACCTGGATTTTGGGTTGGTGTTTAGCGAGTAAGCCTAATGGTCCCTAGAGGGGCTACTAGCTTGAGTCCATCATAGTCCCACCATAATAGATTACCTTGGTTAGGAATCTAGTCCATGGCATTGCGATGCCTAAATGGTTGAATGACTGATTGGATATATTGCCCTGGTCAGAAATCTAGTTGATGGCATTGTAGTGCCTCAACTATTGAATGACTAGATGGATAGATTGCCCTAGCTAGGAATCTAGTCCATGACATTGCAGTGCCTAAAGTTCTTCATGTTTTATATAGTTTGAGATCTTCCATTATATATGTACATTATGAATACCTACCTAGTTAAGAGGGAGTGTTGGAAGAAGTAACTATGTTCGGTCTTCAATAATGTACTTGAGTCATTATGTAATCTACTTCTCAAAAGAATAAAGAAAATAATAATAATTATTATTATTATTATTATTGTGACTTATTAAAGCATGGGTTTCATGCTTGGGTCACCATGTTTTAGGTCAAAGTCCCCATTGAGTACTTCTAGAATTTATTCTGAGTCTACAAAATTATTGTACATTTAAAGATACCCTTCTTGGGCTTTTGAATCATGTAAAAAGGTTTAGTATTGAGTCAAATATGAACTATGGAACCTCTACACCATGTTGGCTAAGACCCTATTTGAACCCAGAAGAAGCTTATAAAAGGAAGGACATCGAATTCATTTGGAGCATCAATTGTTATGAAATTCAAATTCTCTCTTCTGGGCAGAAGTGTGAAAATCTTGTTGTTGGGAAGAAGTGCGAAGTGGGTAGTTGGGAAAGCATGTTTTCAGGAAGCCGAAGTGAATACAAGTTTGGGTGAGTCTAAGGAGTCAAGGAAAATCGAAATTTTGGTGGTGATCTCTCTCTGTTTCGTGCTATGGATTGGGAGATCGAAGCCTTCCAAGTTGGACTGCTAAAAGTTGCTGCATAGTCGAAGTTTCTAGGAAGAGGTTAATATTCTAGAGGCTGAATTGGTGTGGAGGGAAGGTCTGGTCTTAGTCTAGGGTGAAGAGTCTCAAATAATACTATTGAAAGGAAGAATTTCTTTAACTGGGTTTTCCCCTCGAGGGGGGTTTTGCCCTCGCATGTGCTTACGTCTTGTGTCCATTGTTTTATGTGATGCTTCTTTTGGTAATTCCTTGATGAACTAAAGATAGAAGATATAAATAATTGTAATAATAATAAACATCACAAGTAATTTTCAAGATCGAGAAAATAATTACTACCTTCCTGATTTTCCAACAATAGATGCAATACTAAATACTTTCTAAGGCTTTATTGAAAAAATTAAGTTGGAAAGGTTGAGAAAGCAACATCTTAGGAATGTTGAACTTGATCCTACTCTTACTCATTTTATTTGGAATGGGCTCAACACTATCCAATACCAAATAATATAAGGTGTTTGTGAAGACATCACAAAACTCATATCTAAAAAGGAATATGCCCTAGTAATTGCAGATATTCCACATGGTTTAAATTTCCCAGACATTGGATATGATAGTGAACCTTATACTTATCAAGATTTTAATAAAGTGGTTACGGGCTTTCAAGAAGCACAACATCACCACTTTGGACATTTGTGACATTTCATTCAGACACACAATTTGCAATATTATTAACAAGCTTCAAGGGAAAAGGAAACTTAAGGATGCAACTTACATGGTAAGACATTGAAATTGTATGTTTGATTAATGTTAATTTTTTTTTATTTATATACAAGTTAATTTAACTTTTACTATGTCATGTTACAAACAAAATTCAAATGTTATTTCTTCCGGATATTAGCCAATTATAAGTGATTGTGAGTTCATCCATGTTGAATGTTGGGCAAAAGATGATAGCTATAAGCCTATTCTTCTGAATTGAGTAGATGGAAAGAGTCATAGCCAAGTACTAGTTCATGATGTTGTCATAAGAAAACTAACATATGAGGACAAAGATGCAAAAGGAGAGATAGTTAGCATTTATAAAAAATCGCAGGAATTGATTAACTATCTTATCAATTTATGTTCAAATGAAGGATATTGGGTTTTGGATTTATTCTCAAGTTCAGGTAAGTTTTATTATATAAAATTGAATTTAATATTTTTTTTTTTTATAGTTTTTATGTGTTTATACTAATTTACTTAATTATTTCTTTTGTGCTTGATGATTAGGTACAACACTAACATGTTTCCTACAAAAAGGAAGAAATTGAATTTCCATTAGAAAATACTCACTACAATGCAGTTTTATTCAACAAAGAATGAATGCTCTTCAATTTCTTCCAGATGCAATGCAAGAAGTTGGTTTGAGGAAAGGGGATTTTAATGAATCATGTGTGGAAAAAAAAGGAAAAGGAACCTCAACCATTGTTAGATGGAATGATTGGAAAATGATACTTTGGTAGATTTGCAGACATCAAAGATCCATTGGAAGAGGAAAATGACCAAACTAGAGCAGAAAACATTGTGGAAGAAGATAATAATGAAGCTGTAGAAGATGATGAACATGGATTATATGATAGTATTGATTAGCTTTAAGTTATGCTTGCAAATCAAGCTCAATTTTTAGAGCTATTCATTAGTTTTACTTGTAATGTTTTGACTTTGAAAATTTATGAGAAGAATGAGTATTTGATTATTGTTGTTATATGTGAAAGACCTTGTTGTGTAGGTTCATTGGATTGTAGAATTGAGGGGTTACGAAGATCTAGGGTTTCAAGCTTCTACAAGTGTTGAACTCCATGGAGGGGCGGAAAGGGGGGAGCTCCACTCCCTCCTACAGTCACGCTGTAGCCAGCTGAGGTAAGAAACTGATAAAAACTGCCAAAAGTCCTTCAGGAGAAGGGAAAAGGAACATTGAACAGGAACATGATTTGACCACTATAAGGGAGGACAATAGAACAAAATAAAATGAGGAAGAAGACAAGAAACAGGAAGTAGAAAACAAAACGCAAAAGGGGCCATGTAAACCTAAGGCTGAGGTCACACCCAGAGTAGTTTTAAATGATCTTGCTCTGCAGACGCACAAGGACCACATGCGGACCTATGCTATCATTTGTAAATTCATGGGATTATGGCCCATAGAAAAGGTGCTACAAGCATGGATTAAATACCATTGGAAACTGAAAGGAGGCATAGACCTACATCTTGGGTCAAAGGGTTTCTTCACTGTGGTCTTTACAAATATTGAGGACAAAGACAGGGTGTTTGAAGGAGGGCCCTACTTCTATGCAGCTGCAGGCCTCTACATGTAGCCTTGGATGATGAATTTTGTCCTGGAGTGAGAGACTCTCACTTCGGTCTCAGTCTGGGTAAGAATCTATTCCCTACCTCTAGATTACTGGCAAACTAAATCCTTATCTACCATAGGAAACAAATTAGGGTGTGTTGTCAAAGCATCTGAGGTCACCAGAAGAGGAAAATATACTTCCTTCACACAAATATGTGTGGAGATGGATCTCTCTAGAGCTCTACCGGATGAGGTAATCTTGGAAGTTTTTGATGAAGAATGGGTGCAAAAAGTAGATTATGAACATATTCCTTTCAGATGTTGCAGGTTCCATGAGCATGGGAACCTATTTAGAGACTACCCTCTCAGTAAAATAGAGAACAAAAGTAAAGCTACCACAGTGAAAGACACTGAAAACTTTCACAAAGTGGACTATAGAGGAAAAGGGGGCAAAAGGGGGCCAAAGAAACATCAAACAGAAGGGCAACAGGCCAGTCTGAACAGGTTCCAAGTCCTAGAAGAAGAGGAAGAGACAACAAAGGTAGATCAAGTAATGGAAGGCAGCGCAAGGGAGAAGGAGAAAGAATAAAATAGTGGGAAAACACAGGATATTAATAAACAAAAATAGACTAAGCTGAGCAATGGAGAACTAGAAATGGACCAAGAAATGACTCAGAGTGAGATGGAAATGGAGGATCATCAATTGCAGGATATTCTTGATAGAGAACACCTTGATCTCGAAGGGTTCTTGAAACAGGGGACAATGGGAGGGGTAGAATCACTACCTCAAGAAGAGTTTAACAGAGTACAACAATTGTTCCTATGGAAAACTCAGGCTAAATAATTGGAAAGGCAAAGAAACAATGAAAGGCAGGGAAATGAAGGTGTGAAAACTATGAAAACCACACCAGGATTAGCTCCTAGAAATCTACGAAAAAAAAGAGGCAGAAAAAAACTAGAATGAGTTACTGATGGAATGTGGAAAGCTAATGATAGATTTAGGTAAGATGAAAGATCTAACCAGCTAATCCTTTACAAATCTTTCATAATGAAGTTCACATGTTGGAATATTAGAGGCCTAGGAAGTAAAAGAAAACAAAAAATACTTAGCAATAGAATGAAACAAGAAGCTCTGGATATGATCTTTGTTAGGTCCCTATAATACTAGTGATTACCCCATTAATATTGTAGTTGTATCCCTTATTAATATTGTTGAGCCCCTATTGTCCCCATATTTTTATTATTGTGCCCCATAGAATCCCTCTATTGTTATTTTTGTGGCTTTTTATTATTATTGTTAGGTCGGTTGGGTTATATTGTGACTCCATAGACTCCTATATATAGAAAGGAGGTTTTTTCATTTGAATCATCCAAGAATTGTTCATTTGTGTAATGTAAAGGAGGTTTCCTCCTCGAAAAGGATAAATTCTAAGGCGTTGTTCTCTCTTTTCTATCTTTTTGTGAGCTGGTTTCATAACATTTGGTATCAAAGCTTTGGATTCCAGGGTTTCACTGCTCCAAATAGGACATCATGGAATTTTCACTATAACTTTTTTCTGGGACGTTTTAGAAGCGAAAAAAAAAACCCATTTGAGACAAAATTACATTGAACCTTGGATCCAAATTTCAGAGCTTTTTGTGCTATATTTGCGGAGATATGATTTGAGGAATTTGGTCTTTTTGCAGACTCCTGAATTACATTCCAAACAGGTGACCTGGGGGAAATCGTTATAACTTTTTCTCTGAGAATTGGCTTGAAATTTTTTAAGAAGGTATAGAAAGAGGATGGACTATAGTTTCTTGTACATGTTTTTCAGTGCCATAGGTTGAAACAGACGTGGCACTTCATACAAGTTCACTCTTATGGAAAGGTCTATAATCAGGTCATCTTGGGAGATTGTACATAACTCTTTCTTGGAGAATACATTTTGGATCAGACTGGTGGCATTGGAAAGAGGATGAAAAGGGCTACTACAAATTGCAATTTCAGAACTAGATGATCCAAAATTACAGAGATACATCAGATTCAATATCAAGCTCCTACAAAGTGAAAAAATGTGTGTAGTTTTTTTTAATTTTTGCTTAAGCTTGGTTTGAAAAAGTAGTTTGAAGGAATTCGAAGGGCATAGTAAAGCATTATTATCGGTAATTGATGCCCCAAGGAAAGAAAATGCAAACACCTAGTAAGAAACCTAAAAGCTCGAGCATGGCTCATGAAGAAGAGGAAGAAATGCAACATGATATATCAAAATTACGAGACCAAGTGCAACAAGTGTCACTTGCACAAAAAGTAACAGAATCTATGATGAAAGATGTAGATGCTAAGATGGATGGTTTAAAGAAAGGTGTAGAAGCTAAGATGGATTGTTTAAAGAAAGGTGTAGAAGCTAAGATGGATGGCATGGAAGCTAAGATGGAAGAATTGAAGATAAATATGAATAAGTTGCTACAAGAAATGGTCACTAATGGTGAAAGGGTAGTAAAGGAAACTCATGATGAGAACAAAAAAATTGTTAATCATGATTCCATAGACTCTAATGTTGGATCGAAGACTCAACATATTCCAAAAATTGATATGAGGAAGTTTGATGGAAAGGATCCCGCAACATGGATATTATAGATGGATCAATTTTTCGATCTCAATAATGTGCAAAACACACAAAAGGTACGTATTGCAACTTTATATTTGGAACCAAATCAGTTTGTACGATATCGATGGCTTTGCTCTTGTAAACAGATTATCACTTGGGCAATTTTTACGGAAGAATTGACAACACATTATGAGGATACAAAAAGCAACATTTTTTTTAGCCAATTGATAAGTCTCAAACAAAAGGGTTCAATAATGGAGCGTATTGAGGAGTTCCAAAAATTGAACATAAGGGTAAAAAATATTCCAGAGAAGCATAGGATTGATGTGTTCATAGGGACTTTAAAGGATAATATCCAACATTATGTTCGCCTTTGAGAACCTAATTCATTAGAGAAGGCATTCATGTTAGAAAGAAAAATAGAAAGCAAAATTATGGCAACCAGGAAGCATACCAGTCACAAATATAAAGATGGAAGTGTTGTTACCCCTAGCCTTCCACAACCTATAAGGTTGACACCACAACAATTGGAAGAAAGAAAGGCAAAAGGGCTTTGTTACAGTTGTGATAGCAAATACACTAAAGGTCATAAGTGTGCTGAGAAGAAATTATTCTACATAGATTGTGAAGAGGAAGAAGAAAAGGAGCAATAAAGGTCAAAGGAAGAGGATATACTCTAAGAACAAAGCCTAGATAAAGAAGAAATGAATCTAACCATATCTTGTAATGCATTGGCTGGAATTACCACTCCTCAAACCATCAAGATAGAAGGACGAATCAAGAAGAAAAAGGTAATAGTGTTGATTGATTTAGGAAGTACCCACAATTTTATTCATTGTAAGGTAGCAAAAGAATTGAATTGCTTCCTATATCCAGCACCAGAGTGTTAAGTGATGATTGCAAATGGTGGAATGATAAATTGCTCTAGAAAGTTCCATAATATCAAGCTATCCATGGGAGAATATGTATTGACTAGCCCAATGCTTTCCATTCCAATGGGAGGTGTTGATGTGTACTAGGAGTCCAATGGCCACAACCCTTGGGTACAATAGCTTTTAATTTTCAAGAAATTTTCATGAAATTTTCTGCTAAAGGAAAGGAAGTTGAATTAAGGGGTATTGCAAGGAAACCAGGAAAGATAATAATCTCTAATGATATGACAAAGCTTTTAAAAAAGGAACAAACAGGTGTAATTGCTCAATTATGTTCACTAGATGTTTCCACATCAGAATCATCTATTTCTCTAGATCTCCAAAAAGCCTTGGACAATCATTCCAAGGTATTTGAGACTCCCAAAGGTCTCCCGCCTATTCATGATCATGATCATGCTATTCATCTGATTCCAGGAAGTCTTCCTCTAAACATCAGGCCATACAGATGTCCCTATGCCCAAAAGAGTGAAATTGAACGTATGGTTGTAGAAATGCTAGAGGCTGGTATAATTCAATCTAGTCAAAGTTCTTTCTCTGATCCAGAAGTATTGGTGCACAAGAAGGATGGATCATGGCGCATGTGTCCATATTATAGGGAGCTCAACAAGCTCACTATTAAAGATAAGTTTCCCATTCCTGTCATTGATGAATTAATGGATGAATTGC
>APFE030783362.1:292409-303290 GCA_000404065.3 Pinus taeda
ATTTTGTAGCCTCCCAAAATGCTCATTATTATTATCCCTGCAATGTACATATTTTTTTATTAATTTTATAGCCTCCCAAAATGCCCGTTATTATTATTCTTGTGGTGCAAGGTATAACACATTCAAAAATGCTCGTAACACAACAATTAAGGGGGTGTGCTACCACGTCCTCGGTTATGTGGCCAGACATGACGATGACAACCCACCCCACCTCTTGCACACAAAACAACTCATCTAGAGATTTAGAGATTTATTCATCCATTTATTGTTGAAATGTTTGGTCCTATAATTTACAATTCAACTAGATATTCATAATCAACATTATCATATTAATTATTTTAATTTAATAAAATAAAAAATTTAATTATAAACTGAAAGTAATTCAAAACTTAATATAAGTTATAATTAAATTATTTTTTCATAATCAACATTATCATTTTAATTATTTTTATTTTAATAATTTAAATTTAAATGATAAATTTCTAACCTTTTAGTAAGATACAAGCTTAATATATATTTTTCCACTCAACCTCTTTCTTTTTTTAAAATCAACTATTGTTACTATTTTTCTAAAATGATATATTTTTGTGTCTGTGCCCTTACTAACTTAAAATCCGTCATGGTAAAAATAGGTTAAGAATACACTGATGTGTGATTTAATAGTAAGTTTCGTTAGGTGAAGCCCACGAGACGATTGATTAAAGTGTCCGCTATGATCTTGGGTCAAAGAGTAGACTCCCGAGTTCAAAGAGTAGACTCCCCTTATTTGTCTTCGTTATTGCTAAATCATAAGAATTTGGTATATCTCGCTTATCCGTGAGTCTCTTGCTAAATCATAAGAATATCTCGGCTCAAAGAGTAGACTAAATCATAAGAATATCTCGGCTCAAAGAGTAGACTCCCCTTATTCGTGAGTCTCTTGCTAAATCATAAAAATTTGGTATATCTGGGTTATCCGTAAGTCTCAACTCTTACTAAAATTCTTGCTAAATCATAAAAATTTGGTATATCTGGATTATCGGTAAGTCTCAACTCTTACTACATCATAAAAATTCGATATATCTAACTTGAAGGATATAGAAAATAGATTGAAAGTAAGACTTAAGGTGCATGTCGTAAATGTCCTATTACCCCACGGCTAGGCCAGACCGTAGCCCTCTTGTATCCTCTCCTCTCTTCATGTATGTAACGAGGAACGAACTGTACACCTTCGTTATCTATAAAAATCGATAGATATAATTAACACCGTCATTCCTCCATTTCTTTCTTATCATTCTTGTTCTATAAAAATCGATAAATATAATTAACACCGTCATTCGTCCATTTCTTTCTTGTCATTCTTGTTCTATACAGATCGATAAATATAATTAACACCGTCTCATTCTTCGAGCATTCAGTCCTACATTTCTTTCTTGTCATTCTTGTTCGCCTTCTGCAACTCCTCAACCTCCATAAGTGTGGCCTATACTTTCAAGATCAGCCCAATTCCGACAGTTTCACAGTATACAAATTCATCGGCAGAGAAGAAGCCAAGCTTCTGGACGTGAATACGGTTAATGCAGACCAATTCATCAGTTGCAGAAAATTACGGATTCGATAAAATCAGATAACAAGCCGGGGACGCCATAGCCATCAGTTGCGAGAGGTATGTTTCATTCCCACATATGCTTCACACTCACATCAGTTTTCAACCAGACCACGTTGATTAGTGAAGAGGATCCCGCTTCTGTAAGAAGCACTGGTTAGAGGACTTGCAGTAGCCTTACACCAATTAGAAGTATTACCCTTCTTTAACATCTCTGCAGAGCACATGTATTCCCCAACTCGATCATAATATCAATATTGCTCATTCTTCTCCAACAGCGGATGATATTTCTGCTAAATTCCCAAATTATTTTAGGGCTTATTTGGGAGACCAAGATTCTTCTCCTGCACATAATTCTGAGTTCCAAGCAAATATGAAACAGAAAATAAATATGAAGGGCAGAAAAGAATCCATTCCATCTCTACATCGCAATCCTGGCATTCAGCATTCTACCCAGGTCAAGGCGTCGTTCAAGTATCCTAAGGTAAACGAAAATTTATCCGAGTTTCAGTCTCAGACTTTCAATGTATAACGCGCTGTTTATCAGAGTAATCCAATTTCTGAATACCCATTTCGATTTTCATGTTTTATAACAGATGGGCTCCCGGAAATTTCTGCAATCAGTTATGAATTCTCAGATTTATAATAGAAATTTCCACATATCTCATAGTGAAAATAGAGATCAGAGGAATTCAAGAATAAGAAGCCTCGGTTTATACAATCAAAAGATTGCAAACCAGGAGAACAGTATGGGTGGATCTCTCTATTTGCTGGTAGATGCCATTGAGCTATTAGAAGGTCAGCAACATCATATATCTGTCGGCATCGAAATTCAGGAAAAGGTTTCAGTCCAGGTTTTACCCAAAAACACCCTAGGGCTAATGAAAAATGCTTTGGGCAAACCTAGTTTGCAACATCATGAATGCTCGGATGAGGGTCAAAGTTTGGAGTCTGTAAAAGCATTGCCCTTAAATAAGGTTAGTGAACCTGGAGATTTCCAACATAGTTTCAACAGCATTTCAAATGTGTGTGAGATAGGGCAAGGAACCACACCTGGGATTCGTTCGAAGCGAGGAAGATTACAAGCCTTCCCCTCCAAGTATTCAGACTCTGTATTGCAGCCATGGAAGAAAGTTTCAAGAAAGGTACCTAACTGTTCTTGACTCTGTATTGCAGCTATGGAAGAAAGTTTCAAGAAAGGTACCCAACTGTTCTTGACTCTGTATTGCAGCCATGGAAGAAAGTTTCAAGAAAGGTACCCAACTGTTCTTGACTCTGTATTGCAGCCATGGAAGAAAGTTTCAAGAAAGGTACCCAACTGTTCTTGACTCTGTATTGCAGCCACAGAAGAAAGTTTCAAGAAAGGTACCCAACTGTTCTTGACACTGTATTGCAGCCATGGAAGAAAGTTTCAAGAAAGGTACCCAACTGTTCTGACTCTGTATTGCAGCCATAGAAAAAAGTTTCAAGAAAGGAAACCAACTGTTCCTGATTTTTTTTGAGGTAAACTGACGAAGCTCAGAGCTCAACGTAATCTGATGAAGTTCAGGGCTCAAACGTAACTCGATGAAGCTCAAGGCTGATATATAACTTGATGCTTATTGTATACTCACATTCTCACTGTGATTTGGGAAGGTTTAATTGCATCATGCTAGTGAGCAATTGGGAAGGTTTAATTGCATCATGCTCCCTAGCATTTGGGAAGGCTTAATTGCACCATGCTAGTGAGCATTTACAATGTTTGGGAATTTTTATTTTGGGTTAAAATATAACTTATATTTATTAGTTACATTCACATTCTTACTGTGGTTTCAAAGATTACAGGCCTTCCCTCCAAAGTATTCACTCATTGTTGCAGCAGTGGAAAAAAGTTTCAAGGATTCACTGAATAGACTGTTAGCAGTAGCCATCACCCTATTCATCGTCCTGCAGATTGCAACCATCAATAAATGACAATGGCTATTAGTAAAATTCGTATTGAACATATTTTACTTTAGTTGTATTATTTTGCATTTTTATTTTTTTGAGATTTTCTAGTTCCAGCTCTATTGTGCAGATATTTTTTTCTCGTCATGATATATTTACAGAGTGAAGTTTAGAATTAACCTGAAGTTTACAAGTTTAGAAAGAACAGAGCCATTTCAACAGAGCAACAAGTTTTCTGGTTAGGTTTTTCTTTCACCCATGTCTCTTTGTAGCTAAGTTACCCATTGATTTTTCACTGTGGTTTTTTTAAGCTTTTATAATTTGCAGAAAGCAAAATTGGAAACCTTCATTAACTTTCAAACTGTAAAATATGATTTAATAAATATGTTTTCTAATGATGAATTGTTCGTGTTATGAGTAGGTTTAGCAAAGATTATGATTAAATTTATCTCTAATTTAATCTTTATATTTCATTCTAATGAATGAGTAATATTGTAATTAGGTTTTATAAATTTAATTGAAATATAATTTTGAAAGGTTAATTTATGTTAATTGTGATGTCAGTATTTAGTAAATGTGTTTTATTTCTTATTTTTTGAAGTATTTATATGGTTAAAACGTAACAATGTGTAAAAAAAAAGTTGCATGTATATTAAAATGATTGAATGGTAGCAATTTTTTATTAGTGTTTATATATATAGATAGATATATAAGGATGAGGATAAATTTATTTTAGTTTTTGATTTATCATATTTTTAGAGGGATAAAATCTTTAGAGGTGGAAATCTTTTGTTTTAATTTTGGGCTTTTCAGTTAAAAAGAAGTTTGTATCTAAAGAGTTTTGATTTGATAAATGTTAGCAAAATACAAGAAGTAGGTTACTTATTAAACAATTGATTCATGATACTTCTCATTTTATATTATAAAAATATATATAATTTTTCACAGGAATTATTGAAGTTACTTATTAAATGATTGATGGTACTTCTCATTTTATATTATGAAAATATATATAATTTTTCACAAAAATTATTGAAGGCTTTTGTAAGTAATAAAAATATTTTGAATAACTTTGTAAATTTATGAAACAATCATTGTATCAATAACATTAGGAAGAAAATGTATCTTTCAGTTTTATGATAATTCATTGCCCATTATGGTGGAGGTGTGTATGCATTATGCATTAGGTGTAATGTAAGTGTTACCACTCAAACTAGCAGGGCTCCTAGGAGAGGATCCTATAGAGAAACTACTAGGGTAAGGGCAACAACACAGTGATAGCACACAGTGACCTCAGTTAAGACTTCTTGCTCTTTACAGACTTTCACCGATGGGAGGAGACATGGTATAAGAGGAATCACAATAATGGATGTGTCAATGAGAGGATGAAGGGCGATTCCAAAGGCCAATTCCTAAGAGAGACTCAATTGTATGGCTTTCTTGCTTGGAAAGCAAGGTGATAAGCTCTCTAGGAAGAGCTAAGAGGATTCTCGAGGCTAGGGTTTAGGGATATAACTTGTAAATATGATTCCTAGGCCCAGAAATCCTTATGGAGACTTGGTCTTTATGTGATCTTTGCGAAGTTGGAGTTGTAAAGTTGCGGGACCACACAAGACCAAGTGGACCCAGAATTAGGTCAAAGAAGTGGAATTAATCAATCAAGGAGGGGCTTGACCTAATTGTGGAAGGGAAGAGGATCAATGGACAAATAGTCTTAGAATAGAATACAATGATCTAAATGAGGTCACTAGCCAAGGGAAACATAGGGCAAGAAATGATCATTGGGCTAGGGCTTGTAATATCTTAAGATCCTATCGTTAGAATTTCATGAAATTTGGAGGGCCTTTAGAGGAAACTCTAGCGTAGTAATGGACAAGAAATAGAAGTCTTTTGATGGCTAGAATGTGAGATACGTGATTGCCTAAATGACCTATGGAGGCTAGGCCTAGAAAGAGAAGGAGAGGTGAGAGAAATATGTGCTTAATGTAACCAACTATGGAAGGATCAATTCCTTGTCCTCTGGGAGAGATGGAGTCAAAAGAATTTATGGTTTGGAAGAAGTTTACCCAATCAAGAAGGTCTTCAAGCAACTTCGCATGGCATTAGGGCATGAGAGTGGCTACTTGAGATCTTTATACTTCGATATGCAATAATTGATGACTTGTCAAGATGCGTTTCAACAAAATGATCTCTAGGAACATTCACCCACTCATACATGGCCCATCCAATGATCCAACGCTATAAAAGACCAAAATTTCCACAATTTCGAATAGGATATCAATAAATTTCAGACCTGTATAGCAAAAATCCCAATAACATTCATGTGACAAAGTAAATAACAAGAATAAGCATGAAAATATTACTTACATGTACAAAAGAGTATATCCAATCATCCTATTACGCCAATAATGAAGCTCCAAGACAAGAGAGATAAATCCAAACATTAAAATTCATCCATAACATCTAAACTCGTCCTCCAAAAGGGACTGTGAAATTCTCAAGAGCTACTAAATCCCAATCCAAGTGATGATTATGAAAATGAATCACCTCACTTGTATTTATATGGTAAAATAATGTGCAATAATAACATCCCTTGGTGACAAGCCCACCAAGATATCCCAATAACATAATAATAAGCCTCCCAAGAGGGTAGAATGATTAATAAAGTGAGTCATTGGGCCTTCGAGGAGGCCTAATGGAGTCCAGAGTGTGCCAAGATGTGAGAATGGACCTCAAATATAATGGACAAGGGGTTGGCCCCTTGTTTTCCAAGAAAATCCATGTGGTGCCCCCAAGTGGGTGTGAGGGGCACACCGACATCTTCATGGGTCTCCAAGTGGATCAAAAATACCCCTAAACTATCTGTAAGGGCTAGGATGATGTCATATTCCCTCATCTGGACCCCAAATCATCTGCCAAGTGTATTGTGCAAGTGTGGAGTCGGTTGGGCATGGTGAACCACGTGCATCATCCTCATCGAAAAGGTGGAACATGAACAATCAATGAGTGGTGTTGGGGATCCATGAAGTACTCTCTGCTATGGTGGAGGTCCATGGCTCTCAACGTTCACCCTACAAGTGCCAATGTGGCCCTCTAGAGGGCTAGGACTTCGTATAGAGAGACCAAGCCCCAAATGGAGACCCATCTACAATCTTGCATAATATCCAATGCGTCCCCTAACCCTCCAATACAACATATCACTAGGATAATCAAGTAAAAGATCTTACAAGTCATGGAGTCAATGGGGAACTTCATGGTGGCTTACCCTTCCATAGTGGGCTTTGGCATGTACAAATGTCTCCAAGATCAATAAGTGTGTTAATCAAGGACCCTATTAGGTGGTTTCAGCTTTTAAAGTGGGTAACGTGTCCATGGTACATCCATTAGGTGGCAGGTGGAAATTAACAGTGGTGGAATGGAGTGGGGATCAAGATAATCATCCAAACCACTTATCATGGCACAAGGGTAGCTATAATAAGGGAATCCCACACCTGGGTATATATGAGTATAGGAGGGAGCGAATTATGGTACATGAGTTATCTCAACCTTTATTTTTCCACCCTTCTTCATATTTATTTTTTCTTTTATTGATTTTACTTCATAACTACTCAGAGCTCTAGGAGATGAGAGAATGATGTGTAGTATATAGTAGTGGATACCCCCTTAAGGTGGGGCAGTTCATTGCCCATATTGGTTGGAACAATCATGGGTTCCTTAGTGATGGAGGGGGCTTATCTAGGGCCCATAGGAACCAGGGAAATGGCCATGGATAAGGGGTAGAGCTCATGTTTGGCTTTTTCCCAAGTGCTAAATTTGTATGTCCCAACCATCTTTTGCATTTTGTAGTACATTTCTTGTTAAGAGTGGCCAAATTATGTTTTTTCTTTTCTTTTTAGCTGCATCAACCTCCGGGGCATCATTTCAGGCCTGACTTAAGGTGTGGGCAAAGGGTGGGGGAGGCTAACCCTATGTGAACTTAGTGGACACATGTGAACATGCATGGGAAAATAAATGAATGGGGCTAGAAAGAGTGGAAGATGGGTGATGCATATGGTTCAGAATTAAGATATTTCACAATCTTCATTTTATGTTGTCTATATTTCGAGTCTAAAACAAGACTCATCATCAGGACTGATTTACAAAGAAGAAAAACACGAGTTATAAATATGATCAAGGAGTTGTAAAATAAAGCCAACCAGTTCAAGATTGTTTATTTTATTTTAATTATTTATTATCTTCTTCATAAGATATTTGTTTATTTTATAAATTTCTCTATTATTTACTTTGTTATAATAAGATTTACTTGCATAATTGTTAACCTATTTTTATTAATATATCCATAATAATCGCTGTATTAATTCATGATGTTATTTATATTCCTATCTTTATGTTTTTTGGTAATAAGATTAGTTTATTTAATTTTTAATTTAATTATATTCTAATTAAATTACAATAGTTTATTTAACTATAGGCAAAGTGTTAAATTATTACTATAATGCCTATAGGTTTTATATTTATATCCATTTATGTTATTGGCTTGTTTCTAAGATATTTATTGAAATGAGTCCTAATATTGTTTAATATAAAGTCAGTTTATTGAAATTTAATTATATTCTAATTAAATTTCAATAGTTTATTTAGTTATATGTAAAGTGTTAAAATATAAAGTCACTTGATTGAAATTAATTATATTCTAATTAAATTTCAATAGTTAATTTAATTATAGGTAAAGTGTTAAAATAAAGTCAATCCATATTGTTTAATATAAAGTTAATTTATTGAAATTTAATTATATTTTAATTTTTTTTTGTGTAAATCAGATTAATTCTATTATATTACAAAAAGATTACAGAGAGTTACATCCGCCACCATGATTTGGCTACTTGAGCAGGTTGACATTCTGAGACTGAGACTGAGCCGGAGAAAAACAGGGACTGTGAAACTGTCTGCTGACCCCAAACTAGAACCTTCAAAAACTGAATCTTCCACTCCCTGCCGAGGCGAGGGAGGAGTTTACAGACACAAACATGACCGACATAGACATTACAGACGCAGACGTTAAAATCGACATACCAAGACCTGAGTGGTGTGACCCGACACCTAACATAGACTGACTCCCATTACTAACTATAGCAACTACATCGACATCCAGAAACTGAACAAAGAGAATCCATACCACCCCGAACGACCAAGCAACGTGCCTAGGGGTATGGATTTGGTGGCTCCTCCACCGCTGGACTGATATATGTGCCTGGTTGCTCCTCCACCACTGTGCAGCCATAGGAGTCTGAGGCACTCGAGTCTGTGTATGGCGCGTCGTCCTTTGCAGGCTCGCTTGGTCCAGCTCTGTTCCCCGCCACCGCACCTGAGGCTTCCGCAGGCTGTAGTCGCTAACCCTGAACAGGCGAGGGTGGCCGCGGTTCTGCTGGGGCTTCTGGTCGATCCGCATGATCGCATTTTTCAATGCGCACTGAAACATAATAGACTGCATTGTCCAGCGTACATGGGAACCTGAAACGGGTTGATGGGTGCCCCCCAAACAAACACACCGCGGCTCTTCCCCTTCCTCTGCCTCTTCCGCGCCCTCTTCGAGCTCCTGGTGAGCTAATTTCCGCCGACGGGGAATCAAAGGATACTGAGGAGCATGGCGATGAAGCCCGCCCTCTGGCACCGCCTCTTGAGCCTCCCCGCCTGCAAGCGCCACGTTGCCTCTCACGCGGCATCCTGTAACCAACAAAGAACCAATTCTGCCCAGAGGTCGCGAATGCTTTGCGCCACTGAGGATTCTAAACCCGTGCAACAGCTTACACACCAAATGAGAAACAGGTAATGGAACGCAAATACTAATAGCAATGCTTACCACCCAGGTCGAGAGCCGAGCCTGTTCAGGAGCTGCGCGGGGTGAACTGCTCCCTGAGAGCTGAACCGACCAGAACCAGGAATGACCAAGGCGATAAAGGACCAAATCTCGAACAGGGACACAAAGGAACTGAGACGCCGCGACACTCAGAGCTTCTGGAGGTCAAAGGCGCTCAGAAACAGTGCTGATACAGGATAGAATGACATACCATGCGCCTAACCACAACACAGAGCCACGAATTCTCTGAGAATCCAGGCTTAAAACCAGGGCCTCCAGAGCCGAGGGCCGAGGTCTGTGCTTGGGCTCATGCACCCGCGGTGCAGACATCCAAGAGCCGAACGCACCACTCACCAATGAGACCAGACAGAGCTTCCTGCAGACAGAGCTTCGCTCACCTTCAAACTGAACCTCGCTCATCGTCGAACTCAAGCAAACGACCAATATACCTCTGCAACCGGCTGTTCTCCCCCCACCATTAATGTTTGCATAGCTGTTGGCCGGACCGAGGTGATGCCTTCTCGAGGCTTCGGTCCATATGGCTGGAGCTGGCGGCCACTTGTCATTTAATGAGGCCGCCTTCTCATTCAATGCGCTAATTAACACCCGCAGCCGGGGATATTTTAATTAAATTTCAATAGTTTATTTAATTATAGGTCAAGTGTTAAAATATTGTTATAATGCCTATAGGTTCTAGATTTATTTCCGTTTAGATGCATATGGTGCCGAGAAGTGGGACCACACAACCAAAATCGGGATTTCTCATGTAGCCCTAGCCCTAAAGCTAGTGGCTAATAAAGAGGATCCCATGAGACTAGGATACGAGGTTAACCATGAAATTGGACAGTGGAGACAAGAGTACAGGCATAGCCCACTCTTTTTATCGAATCCCCCCACCAATCCATGCCCAAAAGTGCTCATGATAAGTAAGGAAAGTTACTCAACTATACCAATGAAAACCCATACCTTCAGGGTCAGGAGGTCCACCTTCAAACATACAAGCATAACAAGTGGGTGAGGGACCACATGACTTGTTAGACCCCTATACTACTAGTGTAACCCTTTATTGTTATTAATACAACCCCCTTATTATATTGTTGTACCCATGTAGTCCCCATATTGTTATTATTGTGCCCTATAGAAGCCCACTATTATTATTATTGTTTCCTTACATTATTATTGTTATGTCGGCTTTGATTATATTCTGACCCCTCAAACTCCTATATATAGAAAGGAGGTCTTGTCATTTGTATCATCCAAGAATTATTCATTTGTGTAATGTTGTTAAACAGACATGGTTAGGGGAACAAATAGGAAAGATAAAGCATGCGTTGCTATTTTATTAACAAATTGATATACATTTATAGTACATTTGAAGACCGTTGGGATTCAGATCCCAAGGTCCCTTAGACTGCTTGTCCATTCGGCTTCCACACTAACCCTTTAGGATTAGGTGTCCAACATTCCCCCCCTTAATCCGAAGGGTTATGTATGAGTCCAAGAAAAGAGCTGT
>APFE030783381.1:0-15195 GCA_000404065.3 Pinus taeda
GAAATGTGAAATGTAATTAATGGAGAGGACAAGTCTTCCCTTAATAATGTGAGGGTACATTGGGTAAATGTGAATTGAATACATACATTTTGGAAATAAGGAAGGAGACCAAATTCTACCCAATATTCAATTTGAGAAGGTAAGTGGAGAATTTAAATAATGGAAATCGTGAATTTTATATTAGA
This sequence comes from Pinus taeda, assembly GCA_000404065.3. Taxonomy (NCBI): domain Eukaryota; kingdom Viridiplantae; phylum Streptophyta; class Pinopsida; order Pinales; family Pinaceae; genus Pinus; species Pinus taeda. The sequence goes on from APFE030783381.1 coordinate 186, forward strand.
CCTATATTTCTCAATATTTTTAGATAATGTAAACATTAACAAAATTTGTAGGATAAGATTTAAGTGGGGCATTACAATGAATCACAGAGAAATGGCTCGGGTAGCCGGAAAGCTAAAAAGGTACCTCAAAGGAGGCAAGGACTATATTAATATAGGCCTTCTAGATGGTGGAGACTTAACTTCTATGGAATATGAAAGATTCAAGTTTTTAGATTTCTCTTCAAGTTAGTTATGATTTTATGATTAATTTATCTCAAATTACATAATTAAAGAAAATGTCATATCAACAAGTGTCATATTGTGTATGTGGTATTGACCCATGGTATTGCAACAAAAGTTATTTACAAACTAGTAATTTCCATAGTAAAGTGGAGGTAAATCTTGATGGTTAAGAGTATTGTTTAATTCGTATATAATTTTTTTAATAACTAATAATAATAATTAAAACAAAGTTATTTCACAATTTTTCTTAAACTCCATAATGTGAGATGTATTTTGATTCTTTTTTTCCGGGTGCTTCCGGTGGTTCACAATCATTGAAGGGAATCAAGCCCCTCCACCCTGAAGGGAATCACTAGAGGGAATCAAGTCACTTCACGTGGTTCATAGTCATTGAAGGGAATCAAGACCCTCCACCCTAAAGGGAATCACTAAAGGGAATCAAGCCCCTCCACCAGACTAGGAATCAAACCCTTCCACCCTCTCCACCCCCTCCACCAGACTAGAAGGGCCTAACCCTAAGGGCATTGAGGAGAATTGACCCCCTCCACTAGATAGGGAATCAGCCCCTCGACCAGACTAGTAAGGCCTAGCTCTAAGGGTGTCGAGGAGAATGGACCCCCTCTCCACCAGACTGGGAATTAAGCCCCTCCATCAGACTGGGGATCAAGCCCCTCCACCCCCTCCACCAGACTAGCAAGGCCTAACCCTAAGGGTGTCGAGGAGAATTGACCCCCTCCACCAGACTGGGAATCAAGCCCCTCCATCAGACTGGGAATCAAGCCCTTCCACCAAACTATCAAGGCCTAACCCTAAGGGCGTTGAGGAGAATTGACCCCCTCCACCAGATTGGGAATCAGCCCCTCCATCAAACTAGCAGAGCCTAACCCTATGCGTGTCGAAGAGAATTGACCCCCTCCACCAAACTCGGAATCAACCCCTCCACCCCCTCCACCAGACTAGCTAGACCTAACCCTAAGGGTGTTGAGGAGAATTGACTGCCTCCACCAGACCAAGAATCAAGCCCCTCCATCAGACTGGGAATCAAGCCCCTCCACCCCCTCCACTAGACTGAGAATCAAGCCCCTCCACCAGACTGGAGGTCAAACCCCTCCATCAAATTGGGAATCAAGCCCCTCCACCCCCTCCACCAAGCTGAGAATCAAGCCCCTCCACTAGCCTAGAGGTCAAGCCCCTTCACCAGACTAGCAGGGCCCAACCCTAAGAGCATCAAGGAGAATTGACCCTACAACGTAGGATACTTAACAACAAGGTCGAAGAGAATTGTCCCTAGGTCCTTACCAACGGGGACTCGACCAGTTGAGCTAACCCTTAGTGCTAGATGTATTTTGATTCTTATCAAACATTTACCAATCGTTTAATTTATATGGTTGTGCTAGTAAAACAAGTTATAACTATTTCAAGCTAAGTGATCAAGGTCAAAAGTTCGTTTTACCATCCATGAGAGGTTTTCCTTTAGGCAAGGCCCCGACAATCCACTAAATGTGGGGAAGTACTCCACGTTTTCTAGTCATTTACAATCCACTAAATGTGGGGAAGTACTCTACGTTTGTGATTTCATTCATTTCCAATATCTACCAGTTATTTCTCTTGGGATATGGTTTAACGGTTTACCATCCACAAAATGTAGAAAAGTACTCCAAGTTCCACTCAAAAATAAAAAAGTAAAAGTAAATTCATTTTCAATATTTACAATGTTATATAACTGTAAAATTAATCATTCACGATCTTTTGTGAAAATAATTCAAGAACAATTTGTAAACGAGATTAAGATGTTACCCATCGAGGATGGTCTTTGATAAGGTTCAAATTTTCTTGACATTAATTTTTGGACTAGGTCAAACTGTAACCATCTAACATGGCCCTTTTATAAAATTCAAATTTTAATAAAAATAGGTTGATCATTTCCAATAACCACAATTTTTGTAATGTTAAAGCTAAGTGTTTGACTCCGTCAAAAGGTCTTATTTAAATTTCTCTATATTTGATGTTACCCATCGAGGATGGTCTTTGATAAGGTTCAAAATTTCTTCACATTAATTTTTGGACTAGGTCAAACTGTAACCATGTAACATGGCCCTTTTATAAAATTCAAATTTTAATAAAAATAGGTTGATCATTTCCAATAACCACAATTTTTGTAATGTTAAAGCTAAGTGTTTGACTCCGTCAAAAGGTCTTATTTAAATTTCTCTATATTTGTTAGGTTGTGTTATATTATTTCCACGACTTGTGGGGTGTCACATGGGCAGCACCCTATCACGGGTATGGGGGATTTCTCACATGGTTTTGGGCGGGATGGTTTTAGGTCCATGATATTATCTGCTCAAGGGTACACAGTGGATTTCGCACATAGTTTTGGGTGGTATGGTTTTCGGTCCATGGTATTTATGTTCTAATCCAGGGTTAATGGATTAGGGTTTATGGATACTTATGCATGTATATATATGTATTGTAACATTGAAAGGAACATAATGAAAAAATCAATCTGGTAGTCTGGTTTTGGGATCCAAGGAAAAATCTCTGTGTATGTGTTTTATGTGTTTTATGTGTTATACTCTCGCAATTGTTTTGCAGGTAATTTGTGTACGAGGTTAAAGCCTGCAATATTAACTCTCATTATTATAGAAGTGATTCATTGTTTCTCCATTATTTTACAAGTGATTCAAGATTTCTACTTGGATCCCATTGATTTTGCAAGTAATTTCTCTATATATTAACCTTCATTATTTTACTAGTGATTCACTATTTCCACCTGCAAAATATCGATTATTGTTATGATTGATTCTTCTCACTATTATTGTTTTGATTGATTGTTCTCACTATTTTTTGTAGGCAATTTCCATCTATTCTTTATGGTTCTATATTCAGATTATTTTAAAAGTGATTTGCGATTTCTATGGGAAGAGTATCCATCATTGTTTTGAAGAGTGATTTCTTTATATATTAATCCTCATTATTTTACAGGTAATTCAAGGTTTTTGTATTATTTTAGAAGTTGATTTTTTATGTGGCAAAAAGAAAAATAATTTCTTTATATACTAACCCTCATTATTTTAGAGGTGATTCAAGGTTTCTATATTATCTTAGAAGTGTTTCACTATTTCTTATTGGGAGAGTATTGAACCTTGTTAGATAGATTGATCTAAGTGTCATTGTCTTTCAGTAAGTAATTTCCCTATATATTAACCCTCATTATTTTACAAGTGATTCACTATTTTTCTATTATCTTACCAGTGTTGGAGAGTGTGCTCAATAGATTGATCGAAGTGTCATTGTCTTTTTGTAAGTAATTTCCCTATACATTAACCCTTTAGTTTCGTGCGGTCGTTTAATTTCTTTTATTTCAGGTCAAATCCAACATCATGTTGCGTAGGTCAAAGAGGATAGCACTCCAGCAACGGAAGGATATCATTCCTAATCTTCCAGATGATATAGCTCGAGAATGTTTGCTTAGAGTGCCCTACAAATGGCACTCTACGCTCAAACTGGTGTCCAGAAAATGGAAAGAGATAGTGAGCGAGCCCAAGTTCTACAAGGACAGAATGAGCACTGGAACAGGGCAACAGTTGATATGTATGCTCCAGGAACAGGAGAACAGGAACAGAGGAAGAGTTGAAAATGTCCGCCGAATAGTAGTGTTAGACCCTGTCATGCGCACTTGGCAAATGTTACGTCAGAATCTCAACTTCCCTACTGGGAAATGTGCCTGCGTTTGCGTTAATGGGCAGCTAGTTCTCATCGGCGGACGTTATCCAGAAAGCTCCAGAGACATGAGAGCTGTTTATCTTTTTGACTTCGCTTCTGCCAAATGGCGCAGAGGAACCGACATGCCCACCCAAAGGTACAACTTCGCCTGCTCCGTATCTCCCTCTACGGGGTTTATCTACGTTGCCGGAGGGACCCACGTTGCCGGAGAGTTGCGCACAGCAGAGGCTTACAATGTGGAAGAAGACAGATGGGAAACACTTCCTCCAATGACCCAACTACAAGGCGCGTGCTCTGGAGTTTTTGTGGGAGAAAAATTCTTGTGCAAAAATGCAAATAATGCAAATAAAATTCTTGTGCAAGAATTTTTTTGTGAAAAAACGGGCGTTTGGACAACCAAGGATTATATGTTTCCGTTCGAGCAATCATTCTTTTCATGCGTGGTTTCTTCTGGGGATTTGTCTATAATAAAATATAATGCTGGAGCGAATTACTTGGATGTTCATAGTGGTCCTCAGGGTGTTGCGCCCTATACTGCAGAGTGGCGCGGCCATTTTTTTGGGACTAAACTTTCTGCCCCTGGTTCTGGTCGTCACTTTTGTTATATGCTGAACCCGTCCACTAATGAGTTGATTGAATTCGTAATACCCCGAAAGTTTGCTGGTATAAATATGGCTGCTGCAACAGTGGAGATCTGAAAAGGTTTCCAGCCTCCTTGTTAACTGTAGAGTCTTTTTGGATCTTTGTATTTGTCTTCTAATTTGATTGGGATAACATCACTGAGGTTTTTGGAAATTGAGTTTGTTTCAGAATTTAAGTCAATTCACGTTTGAGAAGAAAAGGTGCATTTTGGAAGTTTTTGAAAGAAACTTTAAATTAGTTTTACTGAAATATTAAAAATAAACAAATAATAAAAAATATAATTTTATATATTAATCTCTATAGAAATTAAAAAAATATAATTTTTTATTCTATAAAAATAAATAATAGGCGTAATTTAATTGTAATTCAATTTAATTATATATTTATATTTAGTAGTTTTTAAGTGTGATTTTTTGGAGTTTCCTGTCAAAATATTGGTAACCAGAATCTGGTAACATTATTGTGGCTAAATTTTGATTTATGTTGTTTAAACCAGATTTTATGTTGTTTAAACCAGATTTTTTACTATGTATATAGATTCAAGACTCACCAAAAACTCTTGGGGCACTTAGAGTGTGACATGTCAAATTTGTGGTTTAGATGAATCCTTGACAAAACAAATTGTGACAAATTAAATTGCCAAATAAACTGAAAATTTTTCAAGAAATCTCACTTAAAGAATACTTTTTTTTAATACAATTATTTGATAATAAAATAAAATTTAAATTACTATTATTTTTTAACATTGCATGAATTTATTATAGTTTTATGGATTAACGTGATTCAAAATAGAATCATTTTAAATTATTCTTTTATATGTTAGTAGATGGTCTCTTTAATTCCATGTTTTGGGTCTCTAATGAGTCATGCCGGACTCCTCCCTCATTCTTTGCCTTTAGCTTACTAAATGGGGAGTAGTACAATGCTCATATTCATATATCATTTGCATAGGAGTACTCCAATTAAGGTTTAGCAAATAATATATCTTACATATTTTCACATAGGCCTACCATTATTAGATGGAACCATTTAATTGTCAATTTCATGTAAAACTATTTTTACAAATCCTAATTCAATTTTTGAGCCTTGGTCCTTGATATTTTAATAATTAAAGTCTTAATCTTTAATCTTCCAACATTGGGAGTTAAAGAAAAAAATACTTTAAAACTATTTTTCTCCATAAATACTTGGTTACTTAGTAAATTGATCAATTATTCTAGTAAACTTGATGTTAGAGAGCCAATGGATTTCAATTTTTACCATTTAAAAATACCTCCCACCTCCTAATAACCTTAACTCCTATGTCTAATATTGATCTTGATAAGCATATGTGAGTACATTGATTTCAATCCAGCGTTTGAAGTAATAAAAAAAAAGTTACTCCTAAACTTTTTATCATAAATACTTGGTTTCTTAGCAAATTGATCAATTATTCTAAGAGTGTTAGTAAATTTGATGTTAGAGAACTAAAGTATTTCAATTTTCACTTATTTTAACTTTACTTCCTTTATCTAATATTTATATTGAGCAATCTAGATCAGTCTTAGCCTAGGATCTATCTAGTGCTGAGATGGATCCAATCTCAATCTCTCCAGGTGCAAACCTATTTTTTGAGTGTGGAACTTGAGGAAAGGATCACACCGCGAGAGATTTGATCCCTCTCAACTTGCTTGATAGATCCGGGGTTAACATGGATCTAGGTTGGTTATACAATACTAAATAATATCTATGTTTCTATTTATGTGTCTCTTTCCTATTCCCTCTCTCTATCTCACCCCCCAAACATACACATTCTCTTGCTATATCTATATATCCCTCCCTTCCTCTATCTTTCTTTTCTCTCTCTCTCTCTTCCCCTTTTGTACCTTACTTCCTACATCTAATATTAATATTGACCAACCTAGATCGATCTTAACCTCCAATCTGTCAAGTGCTGAGAGAGATCCAATCTTTCCAGGTAAAAACCCATTTTTTGAGTGTGTAACTTGAGGAAAGGATTGCACCTTGAAATATTTGATCCCTCTCGATGCTTGATAGATCCGGGGTTAACATGGATCTAGGTTGGTTATCTAATACTATATAATATCCATGTTTGCATCTATGTCTCTCTTTCTTATTCCCTCTCTCTATCTCACCCCCCAATCATACACATTCTCTCACCATATCTGTTTATCCCTCCCTCTCTCTCTCTCTCTCTCTCTCTCTCTCTCTCTCTCTCTCTCTATTCCCCTTTTGTCCCTTACTTCCTATGTCTAATATTAATATTGACCAGCGTAGATCCATCTTACCCTTGGATCTATCAAGTGCAAACCTATATTTTCAATGTCAAACTTGAGAAAAGGATTGCACCTCGATAGATTTGATTCCTCTCGACGCTTGATAGATCTAGGGTTAATATGGACCTAGGTTAGTTATATAATATTATATAATATATATGTTTGTATCTATGTGTCTCATTCGTATTCCCTCTCTCTATCTCACCCCCAAAATATACACATTCTCTCGCTATATCTATCTATCCCTCCCTCCCTCTCTCTTTCCTTTCTCTCTTTCTCTCTTTTCCCCTTTTGTCCCTCTCTCTTCCATCTTTCTCTCCTCTCTCACTCTCTCCTTTCCACACTTTTCACTCCCTCTCTCTCTCCACCTTTCTCCATGTATGTATTTCGTCTTCCCTCCCCCTTTCCCCCCTCCAACTACAACTCTCTCTCTTGAGTCCTCTCCCTCTTCCTCCCTCTCTCTCCCTTTCTCTCCCACCTACCTATGTCTCTCCCCCCATCTCTCTCTCTCTCTCTCTTTCTCTCTCTCTCCCCTTCAACTTTGCCACTATCTTCCTCCCTCTCTCCTTCTCTCTTTCCCCTCCATCTTTGTGTCCCCCTCTCTCTCTCTTCCCTCCAACTTTGTCACTATCTCCCTCCCTCTCTCCATCTCTCTCTTCCCTCCAAATTTGTCACTATATCCCTCCCTCTCTCCATCTCTCTCTCCTCTCCATATTTGTGCTTCCCTCTCTCTCTTCCCTTTCTCTTTCTATCTCTCTCATCTCCTCTTCTTTGTCTTCCCCCCTCTCCTCTCTCCCTCACTCTCTCTCCATCTCTCCCTTGCCACATAAAAAGGCATTCACTCTCTTTCCTCTATTATCATTAGTCACTTCGCTTTCTCTCCTCTATTATCGTTAGTCAATTTGCTTCCTCTCATCACTTAGATCCTTAGTTAGGATGGATCTATTTTGGTTTTTTATCATACTATTTATATTACATGAATTTCACATATTTATATATAAAATTATTCTCATTTTTAACTCTATTCAAACATTAATTTAATTTATGCGGGAATATTTTAGTAGTTGTGAGGATACAAGATTTAGATATATCTAAAAATTAACTATATCTTTTATATTTAAGATTCAATTTGAAAAATGTTATAAAACTAGCATTTGCACCACACGATGCAAGGAAACGTCGCAAGGCAATGGCATAAGAAAACATTAGCAATGTTGTTTCTTTGCTGGTGTTTATTTTTATCATATTTTATGTCTTAGTTGGCTTCTTTCATGAGACAAAGAAAAGAAAAAATGCAGGTAGCCATGGAGGAATATTTTGTGGTGGTTACTATAACAAAATATGTTGAAACTTCCATCATCAAAAAAATTCAAAATTGGTGGTATAGTGAGAAACCCCTTACACTCTGGATTGAAAATAATTGGGTTGAGACGGTAGGAAACTCCTCAAATATCTTCCCTACCAAACTTTCAAAGGTACGGAAATTTCAAATCATCGACAACAATATAAGAGCCTTTGTTAAGATTGATGAAAAATAATTGAACATAGAGCACACCTATTTTGATAAAATATGTGTAGACAAAAATTTTAGGAGTAGCATTTGTAAATGGGATTAATATCAAAATTGGGTCAAAGGGCCATAGGAAAGACTTGGACCACTTTAAGGTGCCCTTTATGTGCGTATTCTACGAGTCATATGGAAATCTCCAAATTTCCTATATGAGAAAGTAGGGATATATGGCGAATGGAAATCAACACATTCCTTCGGGACCTTCAGATTAACAAAGGAAACAAGAATCAAAGAGAATTCTTGTTGCTCAAAATACCACTATTATCACAAATATTCTGAAGTTTTAAAATCCTTCAAATTTTGATCAATAAAGATCATTTTCCTCTATATTTGCATCTACGCAATTATAGAAAAAATAATACCCAACAGACACAAGCCTTTCGTCTCATGTAATTTCCAAGGAACACTTTACTTTTCTTGAGGCTAGATAGTCCCATGATGTGCTTGGGACTTCCATGGGGATTTTACATGCAATAAAAGTGAAGAGGATTTGGGGCTTCATTGTGAAAACATAACTCTCTAAAGCATGCGATAAAACTAATTGGTTATATATCCAGTTACTCAAGCGGGGTTTGCCTGTTGTTTTAATCACTGTGTAGAAGAAGAATTCAACACAATCAGTTATGCTATCTTGATTTCTAACTAACAAAGTTGTGTCAGAGTTATTTAAGCTCACGAGAGGGCTCATTATGGATGCCTCCTTTCTCATTTGTTGTTCTTTTTAGCAACTGAAATGTCGAGCAAAGATATATCTAGATATAAACAATCCAAAAATTTATATGGTACAAGGGGTTGTTGATGTAAATTGTAATTGTTATCACCCATATTTTATTTTTCAATAACGTTTGATATTTTGAAATGGATCAGTGAGAGAAGTAAAGATATACAATAAAATTATCATATTGTTCCATTCTGTCACAGGTATGGACATTAATTAGAGGAAATTTATGTCCTAGGGTAAGAAAAATTCATGACTCCGGTCCATGAGCTTCTCGACTAAATAACTTGCCTGCTCTATCTGTCTAGCATTAAGCCACGAACTGCCCTCAAGAAGACGGTTCTTCCACTTGACCAGATATCGTAGATACTCTTTCCGCCAAGTTTGCTTGGCCACGTGAGTGTCAAGGATCCTCTCAATCTCGAGGGGCTAAGTGTGAAGCATTTGTCTCATCCAAGTATCACTCCCTTCTTGTGTGTCCCGTGTAGGCCGTGTGGTACCGTCTTCCTCTGTATCAGTAGTGTGTGGAAACAGGTCTACCACATTAAAGATGGACGAGATGCCTATTCCTAGTGGCAGCTGCAATTCATAAGCATTTACTGAAAATTTCTGGAGAACTTTGCAAGGGCCTATTTTTTTGTACTTCAACTTGTTATATGCACCTTTAGGAAAATGCTCCTTACGCAAATGTGTGAGGACTTCATCCCCCACATTAAACTTCACCTCTCTCCGTTTCAAATCTACTAGTTGCTTATATTTTTTACTGTTGTCCTACAACTTTATTTTCACTTGCTCGTGGAGATCGTTCATCGCTTTGGTGAAATCTTCCCCATCAGCACTTCATCTTTCTTGCTGTCCTAGATCTCGTAACGCCACAAGGATGTATGTCATATTAGATCTTAAAAGGAGTGTAACCCATGTTGTGATTGGGTGAGTCATTGTAAGCGAACTCCACCTGGGCAAGTACTCGATCCCACATTCATGAGTTTTCCCTGATCAAACTTCATAGCAGGTTCCCCAAGCTTCTGTTTACCACCTCCGTTTTCTCATCAGTCTGCAGGTGATAAACAAATCTGAAACTTAACTGCATGTCCATATTCTTCCATAAGGTGTGCTAGAAGTGCCCTATAAACTTCATGTCCCTGTCAGAGAGAATGGACTTAGGTAGACCGTGTAGCCTTACGATCTCTGTAAAGAACAAGTGGGCCATGTGAGTGGCATCACTGGTTTTTTTGTAAGGGATGAAATGTGCCATCTTTGAAAACCGGTCTACTACTACCATCACCGAATCATAACCCTGTTGTGTCCTTGGTAGACCTAACATGAAGTCCAAGCTGATTGAGTCCCATGGTCTACTTAGAATGGGCAATGGCGTGTAGAGTCCCTTATTTTGACTATGTCCTTTTGTCAACTGACACACTTTACATCTGGTCACAAATCTCTACACATCCCTTTGCATTCTTGGCCAAAAAAAAATATGGCTGAGCTGCTCTAATGTTTTTTCTATGCTGAAATGTCCAGTTAGACCTCCACTGTGCCTCTCCCGAATGATATTCTCTCTCATTGAGCAATCGGGAATGTATAACTATCCCCCTCTAAACAATAGCTTCTCCTACAAATTATAGTCCAACCACAAACTATTGTTTCTTAGCAAAGGATTTTGACAAGCATCATAAGCCTCTTTGAAATCCATGTTGGTCTGATACAAGTCTTTCAAATGCTCAAAGCCCAGCACTTGTATCATACTCTCCTGTAGGAGCAAGGCTCTTCTTCTCAATGCATCTTCCACCTTGTTGGCCTGCCCGCTGATGTGTTTCAACACAAAGGTGAAACTCTGAAAATATTCAACCCACTTAGCATGCTTGTGATTCAGCTTGTGTTGTTGCATCGCATATTGCAATGCTGAATTATCCGAAAATAAAAAAAAACTCATTCCCCAATAGATAGTGTCTCCAATGCTTCAGTGGTTGGACGACAACATATAATTCCTTGTCGTAGTATGAATACTTTTGCCTGCATTAATTCAACTTCTCACTGAAAAACACAATAGTTTTGTCTTCTTGGCTAAGTACAGCTCCGATGGTCGTACCTCTTGCATCACAACAAACCTGAAAAAGCTTTTTAAAATCTGGTAATCTCAGGATCGGTCTTTTTGTGATCTTCTTCTTTAGTAGATGAAAACTACTTTCTCCTACCTCGGTCCAATGAAAAGGCTAACTTTCCTTCTGTATAGTGTCCAACATATGTGAGCAGATTTCACTGAAATTTCTTATAAATTTACGGTAAAAAATTTCCAACCCATGAAAACTACGTACCTCAAACAAAATTTTTGTGGATGGCCAGTTGACAATTGCTACAATCTTCTCTCGGTCCATCTTCAACTCATTTTCTGCAATCACGAAACCCAGATAAACCAATTCTTTTTGCAGAAAAGTGCATTTTTTCAGATTTATTAGCAGCTTATTCTGCTATAATTTTTCTAGCACACTTCAAACATGTCGAAAGTGTCCCTCCCTCATCTTGTTGAAAATTAATATATCATCCAGGTACACTATTACAAACTTTCCAATGAATTATTTCAGCATTTCGTTCATCAGTCACATAAAGGTACTGGGTGCATTACTTAGTCTGAATGGCATACCAGCCACTCATACAGTCCTTCATTGGTCTTGAAGGTTGTCTTCCACTCATCCCCTTCCCTGATTTGAATCCGATGATACCCACTCTTTAAATCAATCTTCGAGAAGTATGCTGCCCCGCTCAGGCAGTCCATCATGTCATCCATCCACGATAGTGGAAATCTATACCTGATGGTAATCTTGTTGATGACCCTCGAATTTGTGCACATTTTCCATTCTCCTCCTTTCTTGGGAGTGAGAACTGTTGGAACTATGCAGGGGCTCAAACTCTCCCTTATCATCCCTTTATCTAGCAATTCCTGCACATGTTTTCTGATCTTCTCATTGTCTTTGGGGCTCATCTAATACATTGCCTTATTTGGTAGACTTGCTCTGGGTATAATTCAATATGATGACTTATACTTCTCCCGGGAGGAAATTTATCTCGTAATTCGTCCACTACTATATCGCTAAATTCTTACAGCATCTACTGAATTTCTGCACGCAAATCTGACACCTTTGTGTGTAACAACACCATTTTTTCTCTTCTCACAACAGCATAGTTCACTTCACTATCTTCAGTCTACTTCAAAAACTATTTTCTGCCCATTAGTAACACTCTCGTCCCGCTTGTTTCCACCGTCTCTTATTCCTTGATGGGCATAAGTGTGTGCTTGATCCCATCTTTAACAAACTTATAACAGTTTGTCTTCTTATCATGCACTACCTTCATGTCATACTACCATGGCCTTCCTAGCAGTATATGACATACATCCATTAGCATTATATCACAAATAACCTTATCCTTATATCTACCAATATGGAACTCAACTTCGCACTGTTCATCCACCAATAGCTGATGACCTTTCTGCAGCCTTGATACCTTGTAAGGAGTGGTGTGCTTCAACCGCTTCAACCCCAACTTCTCTACCATCTCTGTGGCAACTAGATTATCTGTGCTCCCACTGTTGATAATCAGCTTATAGCATTTTCTGTGTGACTTACAAACTGTTTGGAACAATTCTTTCCTTTGAGTTTGTTGATTTGTTTCTTTGGCTGGTTTCAGCAACACTTTGTTCAAGCCTAAGGCTTCCCCCATTTATAGCACATTTTCTACTTCCTAGGAAGGTGCCTTTGCTTCCTCTGGCTATGCGACATACACACCTCTTTATCTAGCTTGCTCTGCCTCAGGACACTCAAAAGATCTAGCATTGATAGTTAGCTCCTCTGCCTCGGCCATTTCCTCTTCCTTTCTGATATGGCCTACCATCTCTAGTGTTGTCACCTTTTTCTACTGTCCCAGAAGTTTTGGAACTACTACCTTCCTCACTATTGCTGGTAGTTCATCCTCTGCCATAAGACTGTCTTCTTCCTCTGTCGATTCCCCATCCTCTCCTAGAATTTTGTTTTCTAGTGATCTTCTCCTTTGCCTTCATAGCACTCTGGTATGCTTCTTCTATATTTTTCTACGAAAGAATGTTGATTTCATCTAATATTTCTAATCTCAAACCATTTACATACCTTGTTGTTTTCTCTAGGGTTTCCTCTGTATAACCAACTCTTGAATTTACCCGGTAGAATTCTTCAGTGTATTCTCTTACTGTCATCCCTTTTTATTTCAAATTTTGCACTTGTCGATGCAGTGCAATCTAGTAATCCTTGGGCAGAAATCTGCCTTTCAACATGGCCACCATCCTTGGCCATTTCTTTATTGGCAACTTGTTCATCCTTCTTCCCTCTACTTGGACATTATTCGACCACAGGGCTCTGTGTCCCTTGAGTTTTGTCATAGTGAACTTAACTCTCCGATCTTCACTGACCTCTTCACAATCAAAATATTTTTCCAGTTCATTGATCTAGTCCAACAAGACTTCTCTGGACAAACTACCGTCATAATTTGGAATTTATGGTTTAGGCTTGCTACTTGCCAATAGGACTTACCTCAACAATCTCATTTCTGGCCCTTCTTCATCCGATCTATCTGTTGTCACTACATTTTCTTCGTCGCTATCATCTCCTACCTCTGGATCCCTTCTCCTTCCTGCTTCAACTGCCTCCAAATGGATAGTAAGGATCCTTATTTCCTCTTGCAATCCTTCATCTGCTCCTCTCCGAGCACCTCTTCCGCGTCCTCACCTTCCAAATTCCATCTCTCAAGAAAACTCTAAATCCTACTCTGATACCACTATGATGGGACCAACCCGTAACGTCACTTTATTATGTTCAACAATGATATAACAATGCTTTAATCAATGATTGAATGATTAGAAAATAATTTGGGTTTAATACATTTGATTAGGCACTAATCATAGGATTGTTCTAGATATTTGTTGGATGGCATTTATGTCAGAATTCAATATTGCTTTGCTGGCTGTACCCACCTTGGTTACTATTTTCCCACTCTTGGTTATTGCGAAAACCCTTATTTATTTGTCATTTCTTCATTTTCCCTTTGCGTTTTTGTTGAACTAAGGATCTGCACTGGTAGTGAGGGTTTGTGCTGTGACTACATGGGGTTTGACAGTAGGTTACTACAACAAAACAGGCAATTTGCACCAGATTTAGCACCGGATTTTAGTGCATTTTTGTCTCAATTGGGATGAGTAGCCTGGTGCAAAATCTGGCTCTATTGTACAATTTTTAAAGCGTCCTTTTTTGCACCAAAATTTGCATCTTTTTTATGCCAAATTTTCCATCATTTTTTGCATCATATTTTGCACCAAGATTTTCATTTGGTTTTACAACAGGTTTTGCTTCTAGTTTTGTGCCATTTTTTGCATCTATTATTGCATCATTTTTTGCTTCCTCTTTTGTGGCATTCTTTGCTTCTAGTTTTGTGTCATAATTTGCATCGATTTTTACACCACCTTTGGCATCTGATTTAGTGTCTTTTTTTACATCCAGTTTGTGCCAACTTTTGCATCTGGTCTTATGCCATTTTTTGCTTCTAATTTTGTACTTATTTTTACATATATTTTTGTGCCGGCTTTTTCGCCTTTTTTTACACCATTGTTTCCATCCAATTTTGCACCATATGTTGAATCTGATTTAGTGCTAAATTTTGCATGCATTTTTGCACCATTTTTTGCATCTACTTTTGCGTTTTATTTATCTCCCTTTTTTGCATCCTCTTTTGCACCATATTTTGCATTTAATTTTGCATCATTTGTTTCATCCAATTTAGCATCATTTTTAACACCATTTCTTGCATCCAATTTTGCATCCTTTTGAGCATCTA